>QQSS02203514.1:0-11945 GCA_003687565.2 Craspedacusta sowerbii
TGGTATGATGCCTCTTTTGAAGTTCATATCAATTCATCCTTCACGCATCGCCAAGGCGTATCCTTACCTCTTACGAATATGGAGACAGTCAGACAGACAGGCCTTGTGGGAAGCAGAGAAGTACTTCGACAGTCAAAGGCTTAACAAAATCCCAGACATAAAACTGGAATGGTTGCGGGCTTTAGATAATGATCCTGGGAAATTTACTAGCACGAGGATGTAGTGACGGCTGTGTGTTTTATGTCGCAAGTCTACACACACCCTTGATCAAACAATTTAATGACAAGCTTTCCCACGGCCAAAGCGGGAAGCTCCACTGGTCAGGTGACGTCAAATTACATTAGTATTTGCGAGATTAGATTGCTTGTGAGAAAATGGCCTGCAGTTGACACTTGCGGGACGTATCTGCATGGAAATTCATCTCCTAGGAACGAATACTGCAAGAGAAGTTCAGCGTATAGCTGACACGGTTCGGCGCCGTATTGGAATCTATCCAGCAAACAGCTCCTTCAGCCTGATAGGAGCAGGTTTATCTGCACTGCAACGAGATCAGCAGCAAGTGCGAACTATCGGCTAGAATTTGAAAACAATAAATAATTGATTAACTCCCCATCCTTTTCACGCAAATATGCATGTATGAGTGAATCTTGCACTATTTGCATGGCTAATAGACTGGGCGTCAGAATACGGGAGAGCGGAGATCCATAGAAACAGCAGCAGCGGATGACACGAAGTGGACGTCTTAGCACCACACACTGAAAAAGGTTTGCAATCAGCAAGAGGTCCGGCGAGCGTGCAGGCGAGGCAGGTTGGATACTGTGCAGACTCCACTCTCTTCTCGCATTGAATAAGGATCATTTGTATGCGAGGACTGTGGTGACCTGGTGCTGTTTCTCTGTGCCGTGATTTTAGGACTTGTCTGCTGGCAACTACCAGCCCAGTGATTCGATTCCAAGTTGCAACAGTACAACAAACGGTGTCGCCGTAAAACAGATTCCTTACCAAGCTTGTCGATTAAACATCCTGTTTCACACACAGAAGGACTGCAGTCAGCTGTCCACGGTGACCAACAGATGGTGCTCATACAGACGATTAACGATCTCCCAGACGTGGCGCTGATACGAGTCTTCTCCTTTTGCTCGCAAGCTGAGCTATGGAAAATCCGTGCTGTTTGTTGGCAATGGTACCATCTGCTCAGTGACGTCAACCTGTGGAAGGTAGGACAACAATGAGGCCAGGTTTAGCCATGCAAACTAATACTCCCTCTCTTGCAACTTATTGCGCTCGCCAAGTTGCTTCGCACGACTTGTGTTTTCTGACTAGTTAATAATGCAGTAGAGAAAATCTTTTTCAGCACTCAATGAAATGATATCACTTTGTACCTAAAACTTTTGCTTTTTACCCGATGCTAAATGCGATATAGATACGTGCATAGTGGTGGCACAAGGAATTAATTTCTCTTTGCAAGGTGTCGGACCTGAGCAACTTCGCCTGCAAAGAAGTGAACCCGCTCATGGATGCTATGGGCTATCTACCAACGAGCTGCATCCGGTTCTTCGAATCGCGTAAAAACGTTATCTCTGTTGATGTCTTAAGCCTGCTTCTTGGTCTAGCTGGCCGCTTGCAGGGAGTGCAGTTTGTCAACTGCCGCTTCACACAATCCCTGGAGAGAGCACAGGATATGCTGCCTTTTCCCATTGTGGGCGATCTTAGAGTGCTAGATTTGAGACGAAGTGTCGGACAGGTGGAGTTTGTCAAGGAATGCCTTCGGAAACAGAAGGGAATCGAAATATTAGGTAAACTTGCATACAATGCCAGCAATTATTTTGCTCTCTGAAAATCACCATGCTTCTTGAAACCGTACGGTTCGTTGTAGGCTTTGCTATGAACCATAGTTTATTTTTCGATTTAGATTATAAGTCTTACCTTCACTACATGGATATTATAAATCAGTTGTAAACCGGAATCTAGCTCCTTTGCAGCAAGAAAAAAAAGCGTTAGTCGCAAATAAGTCCGAGTAATCAGAGATTTAAATAATCACAAGGAGATATTGCAGTGGAGGTTTGCTGCGACCGACCCAATCGACAATTGAAAGTTCTTTACACACAGCAACCGTCTATGTTTCACCAACATCGGCCGCTACGTATCAGACCACAAAGCAAGCTTACTTGATTGGCTATATGACGAGAGGTTGCGTCAGGTAGATTGATCTTCGAGAAAGAATGAAATTAAAAATTGAGTCTTTATGAATAAAGCTATCGACACTTGGGCGAAGTACCAAATCTAATGTTGGATGGAATAACTAGCACTTTTTGGTTAATTAACTCGTTATTTAATTAGATAGTTAGTCTCAGCATCCAGGATTTAAAAACAATTTATTATTAAATCTTCTCTTTGCCAACGTTTTGCCTCACTGTAGGCAACAGTCCGAATTTCAAGGGTTTCCAATCCTGGTGCCAGCGGGACAACACTTTGTGGCACGCACGCTAATACGAAAGTTTATTGCCATTTGGTGCGTTACTAGCTTTAACGATTTCTTTACGGAACCCGCGGGGAAATGCGGGTTCTGTACACGGTTCTGCTGCGAACGTAGTCCTCAGATCCACGCTTAGAGCGCTGACCCTACCCTAGTGACCTAAAGTTCCAACTTAAGTACCCTTGAAGCCTGTAATAACATAGTAGCAATTTCACGAGAGCTCGTTAAGCCGTTACAGCTTTTAATCACACGAGAGCTCATTAAGTTTTTTCTGGCAAGCAGAGAAGACCCGCAAAATATAGAGCAACATTGGCATAGAAATTTTCTTTTCTGTTAAATGAAGATTCAGTAGCCATAGCTGGTGATGCAGCGATATGGAGGCGGAGATTCGTAGTACCTGACGAGAGTAGCCATCCTCGGTTGTTGCACAAATTTTCGGCAAGAGCTACTGAGGAGAAGCTTTAACAATAAAATCTGAGGATGCACATCTCTAAAGGTTTTCTGGTTGTTGTAGGTATCCGTGAAGATGTTTTTGTTTAGCTGTCAGCAAATAATGCAAGACTTCAATTCGATTGTAAGTGGCCGGTGCGGTTAGCCATAACTTAATAATGCAAGAGTGGTGTGACAGACCATTAGCGAAGTTTGTGAGCTTATCAACTATTGATGATTCTCTACATCAGAGATCATTGCGTTGGAGGTGGTGATTATTAAGGGAAAATGACGCACCATGTCGAGCTCAGAAGAGGCGTTGTCTTAAATTTTGTAAGCAGGGGATGGTGAACTCGCCGATATTTTCTACATAGACTCTACATAACCTTCTCATAGACCAGGTAGTTCTATTCTGCTGTGGTTCACTTTTAGTCTATCGCACTTATATCTCTCCTCCCCGCTATTTCTCTCCAATCTCCCTCTCTCTCTCCCTCTCTCTGTCACTCTTCCCCCCACCCTCTCTCTTTCTTCTCTCCCTTTTCCTCAAATCCATCTCACTCGCTGTTTTTTTCGCTTTGTTTGTCCCTCCGTTTTCACCTGATTGTAAATTGTAAGAGGGTCGCAGAAGAGCTCGGCAGGAACCGCAACGGTTCATGTCGACGTTTTTCAGGGTCTATTTAAGAAGTTTAAGAAAAATAAGGACTGATATATGAGCCGAGCGTAATTTACGATTTTAGGCATTCCTTTCCTTTCAAAATATCCTCGTGTCTTTTTAGCGCTTCCAAACTGCGTGTTTGCAGAACACGCGATCGACTTCCAGTGGACGTTCGCCAACATCAAAGTCTTGGAGCTTGCCGACTGTCAGTGGGTGAACGACCAAAGAGTATCCGAAATCTCTGACTTGTCGCCTCACCTGGAGTCACTGAACCTTTACAAGTGCATCAATGTTCGAGGTTACACTCTTCATAAACTTGCTTCAAAATGCAAACGATTGCGATCACTTGTCCTTCGCCGCACAAGCGTGCGGGACGAAGCCGTAAGTTCGAGTCCTTGGCGCTGTGAAAGCCTCACCGAGTTAGACATATCTCACTGCTACTACCTGGATGAGGCGGGAACACTGAATATTCTAGACTACGTGCTACCCAGACTCACCTACCTGTGTGTTGCTGTCACTGATAAAGTTCTTGAACATGCATGCTCGTTCAAGAGATTGCGCTTGAAGGCATTGGAGCTGCGACGCCGCTACCCAGTCAACGTCGATAGGATGGTGGAAATGATGTGCTTGTGCCCAGACATTGAGATACTTGATATTAGTCTGACGCCACTTGACTCAAAGACCATGAATAGGTTGCTACCAAATATGTCCAAGCTGCGTTGGGTCAGTTTCGCAGCTCACGAAGTGTTGCGAACTACAGATACAATGCAGCTCTTATCGCTCTACTGTGGAAACATAGAGACCGTTGGGATCAACTATTACCATGCGACAAACGACTGTCTAATCAAGTCAGCGCTCTTAACTATGATGATAGTGTGCAAGCGCTTAAAAACAATTTGTCTGCAAGGACTGTGGGTAGTGCCCGTCATTCGAAGCATCGAGCATAGTGTTGCTACGGAACAGATGTTCCAGAATGTGAAGGCCAAGTTTTGCCACCCGAGCGATTTCAAATTCCCTATGGCGGCTATGAGCCTCGGTAAATACGTCAGCAGAATGAAAGAGGAAATGCTGCACTTAAAATAAGCTAACAAGTTGTGAAAAAAGCAGGTCTGCATAAAAAATAAATCTCAAGAGAAGCAGCCTATCAGCAAAATTTAGTCGCTGTATTTACTTTTGCTGCGTCGTAAGTTTGCTCGTAGCTCGCACAAGAATCGTTTCTTGGACATATGTTATTCTTCATGGGTCGTGCGAGCCTGAAATTCTCATGGACTTCTGAAATAACTTACATTTATATACGCACACACATACATATATATATATATATATATATATATATATATATATCCATTACTGTAAAGTTTGGTGTGGCCTAGAGCACCGAATACCGCACAGTTAGGCTCATATCATACGAGCACATATAATTGTAAATCGGCCAAGTTAAGAAATGCACCAGCTCCTCCATCCCCCAACGCCAGACGCGTTTCGCCCCATGTGGGGCTCATCAGTGACGTGCATGGTAACCGAACCCAGGTCGCCAGAGTGGAAAGCAGAGCACTTACCACTAGACCACGAGAGTTGTGTGAACTGGTGAGAACTTTACGACATTCTGACTAGCTAACTAACAAGTTCAGAAGCATATTTAAATAACTGCAAAGTGTGGCGTGGCCTAGAGCACCGAATATCACACAGTAGGGCTCATATCAGACGAGTACATATATTTGAAATCACACACACACACACACACAAACAAACCCACATATATATATATATGTATATATATATATATATATATATATATATATATATACATATATCCGAATACTTACTGTTCAGTTGGTTGCGTTGGTTATGGTAGCACGCAACGTATAAGAAGCAGAGTCAAAACAAAGTATAGACTTTCAGTCTGTTTTCACGGGAAGATCTTGATCTATCAGCAAATCAAATAAGGAGAGACTAATCTGTATTATAATATGTATTATATTATCTATTCTCAAAGTCTTTCTTTAACTTTCATGAGTTTGTGCGTTTAGAAGTCATTGATCTACGTTTTTTACCCTCCGCATGTTCTCTCGTTAATATTTCACCTGTAGAAAGGAACGCAGCTATTTGATATTCGTATCGCTATGAGTGTTGCTGACGAATGAATGCAAGTTTGTGCAAGAAATGCAATCGAGTACTCTTGTTGAAATAAAGAACTGGTAAAACTGTTCACAGGTGCGGGTAGCTTACCATCATCGCAGTCGTAAATTAAAAAGACATCTTAAAGACATCAGTGAAATTAAAAAAGATATCTTAAAGACATCTTTTATTTATTATCTTTTTTGGTATCCTTTGAGATGCCTTTTTAAAGACGTCTTTACAAGACATCTCAGAAAAACGTTCTTTAGACATCTAAAAAAAGACATCTTTAAGATATCTCAGGACGAAGTCTTGTATGCATCTCAGAACGACGTTTACCAGAAATCTCAAGAAGGCGTCTTAAGAACGTCAAAAACACTCAGTTTAAGTGCCTACAAGATCTAGAAGGAAATGTTTCAGATCTCCTCATGATAAGGATGTCTGTAACACCAAATATTGCATCTTGTAGGTAATTTTTTGGGATCCTCAAAACATTCAGTTAGACATACCCAACAATTGAGTAAGAGTTTCAAGCGCGCATTTAAAGCGGATCCGTGTTCGACGGACGCGTGGTCATAGTTGCTGCTTCTCTGCACTTCAGCCAGAAAAATATCAAGATCAGTACATTCTACAAAGGGTCAACTTTTGAACAATATTTAATCCCACACGTTTAGTAGAGTGAGGTAGCTCCGAAAACCGTAGCAGAGAGAATCAATACACACTGAGCAAATACGACATAAAATTTAACAAAAGAGCACGTCCGAAACCGCAGTCATCGACTCATAGTGGCGTGATCTAAAGACAAAAAGGACCACTAGAAGAATATTGCATCAGTACTTAGCAACACCAGTGTTACGTTTCAAAAATCTTTGGAAGGGTGTGTAATGATTAGCTATTCGACCCACGCTACACAGCTTATACAGCATACCATTTTTTCATACCGATTTCCGATATTTTTGATGCGACAAGTTTTTCAGACAACAAAATCAACACAGTACCTTGCCAGTAGTGGCTGCGACTCAATATTAACGAGATAGCAATACACGCCTGACAAGTATCTACGCTAATACTTACCGAGAAGCAACTGCCAGGTCCCAGCTTAAACTTGAGTCCAACTTTTCCTTTGCCACCTTTTCCCTACTGACTCATCAGTGACATGAAGTCTTTTTTAAAATAATCTAAATGCAAATGACAAACTTTAAACTACGCAACTAGGAAAAATAAGGACCATGATGTTAAGTAATTTAACTGCTTACTGAAAGTTAAACCCAAAAAACACAAGTAAAAAATACAGGTAATATAATCTCCAGCATCTTCATGACCACATCTCCAGCAACTTCATGACCACACACAAGTATTCCCATCACGATAGGGTGCCCACGATTGGAAAAGAATCGAGCTGCAACACAAACATCAAGCAGATAACCCCTGAATACAGTTTATTGCTGTACAGAACACTTGGTGCACCATTCTGCACTAAACATCAACCAAACAGTGCATGATGCAGGCTTAGGGTTTAGAGCCGCATAAAGCAAAGAAATCACCTTAAATCCAAGGTATGAGTGACCTTTCAGATATCAAGAGACAAGATAAACAATATTCTTAATTATTTGAATCCTAACCAATTCTTACCGTGTCACAAAAAGTGTTGCGAAAAAAAGACTAAGGCTGATGCTTGGAACTCCTGCAGGTTGCAAAAACCAAGTGGAATCAAGGATATCACTTACTCTTACAGATAGTTGCTACATGCTAAGGATAACAAAGTTATGCATGTAAGGAAAAGTGGGGTTAAGGGTTATAGAAAGATAATTTATATGCCATGTAATATCTCTTAGGCTTGTAGGGAGCATTAGCTGATTCTAAGTTGATTGCTATAGCATATCCTGGTCATAAGCTAGAGGCAAGGTATGAAACACTGTAAGTCTTCTAATTCGCATATCATTTTTTTATGAAGCATTTTACTCTCCATGTAAGGATTTTAAATTTAGAAGCAAATATTTTTGTTATTTGCACATGTGAAAAAGTAAATCTTCTGATGTACATGTATGTAAGTAACAGACAAATTGTAAGATGTCCCATTTACAACCAGCGTATTTATTTTTATTCGAAGTTTTTTAAGGGTGTTTGCTTCAAAAAATTACAACCATATTTAAGCTCAACTAAGGCACTAAGGCAGATAACAGCTGAAGCTTTGTAAACGCACAAGCAGGCGCAAGGCATGTACATGCGCATGTCCTTCCATTGGGTTGCCGTTAGTCAGACAAGAAAAAGACGTAAGGCTTAGGATTTCATTTGACATGGCTTGCCGCTCTACGGCACTACGTTCTCATCTGTTTTAATAAGATATTATCACGATGGAATCTCTTTAATAATACCAAAAAATAAGCTAGTTGAGGGCTTGTGTCTGCAGATGGCTTAAACCTGCACTTCATACATACTTAGCTTTAATAATTTGAACTGTCCTCGGCATATTTCGTCTTCCTCGAGGATTGAAATAAACAACTGGGCTCAACTTCAAGATCCTTCACTTTGCCCTTTACGCCATTGCCACAAGGTGACTGCCAGGAACCATCGGCCCGACCAGCTGAACTTAACCATCGATCTTCAAAAGTGACGTATCGTGTGACCAATGTACAGAGAACTCGGTGCATTGCGTGCTTCGCGCCATCTCGGTTACGACCACTTTTGAGATCAATAAAGTGATAAGACGTCTCGTTTCCGTATGAAAAAGATGTCTGTAGACATCTCACCTAGACCCGTAAAAGATGTCGTAAATAAACACATCTTTTAGACATCTCGGCGAAACACGGACGAGATGCATTGAAAAAATTCGTCTTTAAGACAACTTTTTTAAGTCTAAATCTAGACGAAACGGGAAAAAAGACCCGTTTGAGATATCTCAAAGACGCATTTCGCCGGCTGGGTTCTGTTTGCCCAGACTTACATAAAGGATGCCAAGGATAACGCCATGATCAAAAGGCGGATCATGCAGGATGTGGATGTCGCTATGCATGAGCTGACAATCCAACCTTAAAGAAATCATTCGAAATGCTCCTAAGCTCTTGTCAGTTTTTGCGTGCAGTTTGTCATGTTTTCTACATTGGAGAAGCCTCCAGGCAATTCACAACTCGGGTCGAGCAGTATTAAGGCAAGGACAAAATCTCGGACGTGCGAAAACACATAAAGGATAGTTATTGTAAACTTGTGTGCTACAAAACATGCTTCAAAGTGCTGTTTTAGGTCACGCGACCACTGATTTCCTGAGAAAATCAAAGTTTATTCATTGGTTAAAGACTCAACTTAACCAGCTAACGTTCGCTCTATCTATTTAGAGAGTCTATCTTCCTTACTTTCTATCTCGTCTCCTCTCTCTTCTCGCTTGCACTCTTTTCTATAACAATATGTGCTGTTGCTAATCAAGGATGTTTATTTTCTCGGTTAAAGGTGTGTTGATTGGTTTCGATCAAGTTGCTTATTTTGAATCTAGCTTTTTCATCGAGTTAAAACTTTCATTACCAGAACGATTGGTGTGTTCACACCTCCCTCTTACGAGTAGTTCAAGGATTTGGAACGCGTTCTCGGTCAAGTGTCCATGAGAATCTTTTCGAGTAAAATATAAAAATTTGGGTTGCCTCCAAACGTTTTTGCAATGTATGCAATAAAAGATTTCGATTTAGGGAGACTATTTAAAGGGATTCATTTTTAATATGGCTACATATTGCAAAAACTGAAATTTGACATTTTAAAAAATTTTGTCGGTATAGTTAGCACTTCATTTTGTGAGCCAGATTATCTTTTGATACGTTGATTTTAATATCTGAGCATAAATAAATGTGAAATCGAAATCGAATTAGTTTGCTGTGATTTATTTTATGATTGTTGAATCGTGATTGATTACTGAATCATGTCCTCAAAATACTTTTATTTGCTCATAGTATCTTTTAAATAGCTAGTTTCTTCTTGTAAGTCTTTCAAAAGGGACCACAAAATTTAGAATATCATCGACCTTTTTCTTAGCAGTGCTTGTAACTCTAGACTTAGTCCAGTTCCTAACGGGACTTCCAAATTATGCACGATAGCTTGCCTAGCGATCGGTTCTCACTTAATGCAGATGCGAAGGGCCGTATCTGGCCTTATGTTGCTTCGGTCTTGCATTCACTGTTTTGTATTATTATATGTATTGGTGTACTTATTACATTTGAGGCATTTGTTGTTCTTGTATTTCGCTTACTAGAACATCGTGGAATCCTCGATCTTATTAGCCCCGGCTACAGAGGATGCCTCCTATTCCAATAAGTACAGTTGGGATGGAGCTTCATGATATATCTTTTGATTTTTTCGGTTACGCTGAGTTTGTTTGGAAAATAAATTGCTGCTGTTGTAGTTGTTGCGGTCAGTATTTTAGTTTTTGAAATCAATTAAAATTGTAAATTACAACGACGTAGTCTGAAATCGCGCAACTTACGTGGCCTCTCACAGAATTGTAAGTAATATTATTTTTATGTATCAACTACCAATGGTTTGAGCCGTAAGGGCCTGCTACATCATTAGACTCTATAAATTAAGTCTACGCAATTGCACTAGGCCTCCTGATGTGATGGCGACAAGCGATCCTCATTCTTTCTATGAAAATAAAGGATGAACCAACAGGTAGTGGAATTAAAACTTCATAAGATCCTAGAACATAATATTTGATCGGTAAAAAATAATTTACCGATTTACTTCGCTTCACATAGAATGTTACGTGTAGTCAGTTGAGGCGATAGAAACCGAATTACTACAGACTGTCCACGGGAAGCAAGGGCAAGACCGTGCGGACGACAGGCACACGTGCGTCAACAAAGGCATGGGGTTACCGCTATATCATGACAAGTTGGAAAAGCAGCTGTTGTTGCAATAAGCTATTGCAACAATAATATATTTTCCCAAAATGCTCATCAACAAAATTTACAGCTTTACAGCTGAGCAAGCTGCTTGCTCATTAAGCCCGATCACGTTTATAAGCCTTTCTGCAACTAATTCAGATGTGGTGCGAGAAATGGCGAGAAATTTTACAAATGATCAAATGATAATTTTGCTTTGGGAAAAAGAAAAGTTGGGTTGGAAGCAGTGTTAGCTTCATAGGTCTTGACATATCATTCCTCACTTTGAAATAAACTTTCCACCGTTTAGAAATGCCTCAGCTGTTATGGAAGGTTTAACTCCCAAAGCTTCACACTTCTTTAGTTGGTCGATACCAACTTGGATAATACATAATCGAGTTGCCCATGAAAGAAATTTGTGAAGTCCCACTTGAAGTCTTTTGAAACAGGAGGAAGAAGAGGATAATCAGCTAAGAAGAGCTTTCCATTAAGTCATGCCTGAAAGCATTTACTCTTGGGGCCAAGAAGGTGGCGCTATTTCGGCTATGAGTCATAATGCATACTTAATTTCTCCTGGTTATCGTCTTGCTTGGTGCTTATTCTTCTGTAACTCCTACATTCGTCCAAGTTTGTTGTTCTCAGTAGGTTTTTGAGATTATCTAGTTGCCTATTTGGAAAAGGGCTTTCGTCTTTAAGAGACGCTTTTAAGCAAGCTTTCGCCTTTTGTCTCTAGCTGTAATCCTCTTGGTGTATCTTTTCTGTGATTCATATTTTTATTCTGGCAGTTTCAAACTCTGCTCGCTTATCCAGTCAGGGCTTTGTCTCTTGGACCGTATACCAAGAACTTAGTAGCACGTTGCCTCAAAGGCTACTTCGGGCTTATCGTAATTGTCTGGATATCTGTATTGTTGCTTCAAAGTCAATCCTTTTCTGAAGTTACTTGATGTTTGACAGCAGTTCAACTTTAGACTGTTCTCGTGCCAACGGAGCCAATATGCCAGTTCTGAAGCTGAACTTATGCCCGGCAGAGACAATGTGCCGGTGTCAGCATCCACGCTACCGATGTGTCGATAGTTTTTTTTTCAAGCATTTAACCACTCACCACTAACAATTTTTTTTTTCGAGCATTGCGTGGATTCTTCTAAGACTTCATGTAGTTAAGGCAATAGTTTACCTGGGCTGTGTGGAAAGTGAGTATGAGCTTGCTGGAAAGCAGATCGCACCGGTGCTTCTTCGATGGACTGCAGTAGCATTTCACTGATGCTTGCTTAATGGAGTGTGCTTCGCCACACACTGATTCGATACTTCTCTGCCCTACTGTCTCACTGCCTCACTCACTCACTCACTCACTCACTCACTCACTCACTCACTCACTCACTCACTCACTCACTCACTCACTCACTCA
>QQSS02203525.1:0-11945 GCA_003687565.2 Craspedacusta sowerbii
ATATATATATATATATATATATATGTATATATATATATATATATATATATATTTATACCTATCTATCTTTCTATCTACTTACAGGTATATACAGTTCTTCTTCATTTTCTCTTAAACAAAATTGCCTTCTTACCTATATTTTCATCAAGCTCGTAAGGTATTGTGTGAGGCCAGTGGTTGGTTTTTATGGAGGCGTATGAGAGTGTCCCAGATCTTAAATTCAATCTTTGCTCAGGTGTCAGGACCATGTCTCCTTCATAAAAGTCTGAATCTAAATTGAAACCGTGTAAGCTTTACTGTATACTGTAAAGTTTAGACTTGCGTTAGGTTAGTTCAGATATCTTTCAAGTTTCAAAGCTGACTTCTCGACAACATGAAATATATGTTTCTGGTTTACACGGCTGATTAACTGGCGACATGTAATAGTTTAATTATCACTTACTTTCCATTTCTTTAACCCAAGCTCGGCATTGCACTCCCAGAAAAAGTACAAGCAAAAGACTTGATATCTCCATCGTTGTTTCCCCGAAGATTTAAGAGTCTTGAAGAGCTTGCACAGTCGAGATCCCACCATAGCTCAGGGTGAGCTTCGGCCTTTTTATACGATATCCCTATTGTCTCTAAGAGAGGTTGAATAAGTTACATGTCTGTGGTCGCCTTAACTACAAAGAAAATTTATGAGATCGCGTTTGCTTGGCATTCAGGATAACGAGCAGACATTCTTGTTAAGATGAGAATGAGATGCCTTTAGGTAAACAAATGCCGCTCGCGCCAACGACTTGTTTACTTCCAAAACGTGCCTGATTAGAAAATACAGAAAGATATGAAGTTCAAGTTCAAGCGTCTAATCTGATGCAGTGAAACGTAATTCTTGTTGTTTTTCTATACGTGTATATTTTCGCATGTTGTTTTCAGCTACTTCAACACCAGGACTTAATAATATATAAACAAAATATTTCTTAATTTGCGGTTGTGTTTTGGTAAACACAATTTTTTAGTAGATCAAATAAATTCTAAAATAGACTTCTTTCTGCGATCTCTAGACATAATTGCTAAATTCAAAACTAATTAGTATCATGAAAGTTTTGAGTAACTGGGAAAGCAGAAAAAACCCACAGAATTAAATCAATATTAGACTTAAGACCATGGGTTTTTTGTTATCATGCTAAAAAGCGTCAGGACGAGCAAAGATGTGATGGTTTCCGGCCGAGAAACACAGTGTGCCCACTTACTCTTTTTCAAAATCGAAGGAAATCTTACCAGCAGTCAAACATCGAAACTACAGTTGCTCACTTAGCAAGCAATAAACAATTGCAGAAGCAGGGTGCAATGTAAACAAGGTGCCATGTAAACAATATAGAGTGAGAATCAAAGCAATTAAAACATGGAGGAATGACAGCAGAACGCATATGCACGCAAATAATAATTAGAGAACGAAATAAGTAAGAGTAGAGTAAGGCGAAAACCCAAATGGTCTAGTTCGACGGTTGGAAAGTGTTACGTTCGAATCACTTCATTATGCCGGAATAAAGCGCGTTGTAAACTGGGCAAGCTCTGCAAAGCTTGAATCGAATTTAATTCAACTACGGTCAACGAACTGCAACGTTCGAATCACTTTTATATGACAGCATTAAGTGCGTTATAAATTGGGCAAGCTCTGCTTAGCTTTAGTCGAATTTTCACCTAAGTTCGACGCTTGAGAAGTGCTATGTTCGAATCCCCTCAGTATGACAGATAAAAAATAGTTACACACTGTGCAAGCTCTGTTGATTTTGACTCGAATGGTCAACTAATTTCGACGCAGCTATTCTCGAATCACTTCAGCATGACAGAATAAGTGCGTTTTAAATTGGACCAGCTCTGATGAGCTTGACTCGAATGGTCAAAGTTAAGCTGATGCTTGAGAAGGGCTACTTTCGAATCTATTCGGCGCGACAGAATTAAGTGCGACATTGGATCAACCGCCGTTGCTGAACTTGAGTCGAATTCATTAAATCGTCTCGACCCGGCAGAAGTGCGAGATTTGAATCAGTGGAGTGCGACAGAATTATATGCGACCGATTTCAGATCGGCAAGTTCTTTCGATCTTGAGTCGAACTCATTTCAATGGCGCGGCAGTTCTGCGACGATTGAGGTAAGGGTAAATCGCGCTGATTTCATTTAAAGTTCGTTCCTGACTTAAGCTTGAATGTTGCTATGCACCGTTGGCGCGTAGGTGTCCATCATAATACAACCCCAGTCAATTTTATTGGCCGTAATGTTTGCTTTTTAGTAGTGGGTGTGCAAATCGCAGTTCCACTCACCTTTCTCCAAGGCATCTAAAAGCATTTCCTTTAAACAGTAACAATGCCATGGGTTTCTCCAAATTACGTTCATTGCCTTTGTTAGCTTTAACTACTTATGTACTTAGCCCATAGAGTTAATCGTAGTAACTCTATGATTTAGCCATACTAAATCCGAATATATTGCGCCGGGTCTAATTATACTTTTTGAGTTAAGCGCGCATTCATCTGATTGTAGTCAGATCTGCGCTTTACTCCGTTGTTTATAGAAGTATGTACGTCCACTTCGTTTCTTTCTTTCTTTTTTTTTTTTTTTTTTTTTTGTTCTGGTAAATCCTTTTTTACGAAACTATTTTTTCTTTTTATGAAACCCAAACAGTTGGCAAATGTGGCTCTTGCAGGCGTTTCATTCCACCCATTCCAAATCACTTTAAAGTGGTACAATATTTGAGCTGCACCCTTTACATCGATTGCAAACACCATATGACCCTCCTCCTTAGCTAGGGGTTACGTGCATTATGGATGGTCGTTCGAAACATCTCCCGACAACGTCGTTCTAGAAACTTTTTCATCTTTGTCGACTTCAAACTTTAATTAACTGAATATGCATGTCCTGCCCTATTTTCCCATAAAAATATTCTTTAAAAGATCCCTGATCAAGCTATCAGCTTTAACAACCAAGAGAATGGTAAAAATCATCCAAGTACTTTGACATACGGAATTCAAGAAATTAAAATTCAAATAAAGAATCATAATTTCTTTAGCCTTGTTTAGGTTTCTTCATACTAACATATTCCCCTCTAGCTAAACATTACGACGAGCTACCAACGGTACCCCCGGTTACAAAGCAACCGTTCCATGTGGCATTAAATGAATGCAACCGTTTAACAAGCTGGATATCCTATCCATGTTTTGCCGTTGCAGATCAAACGAAAGCGATAGGTTTGAGGGTTTCCACATCCACAACTTCGTTTATTAAGGCACGAAAGTACGGCATGAACTTTCCTTTCAAAACGAAAACAAAGTTGCAGCAATCGTAATTTAAATTAAGCAGATATCTAAGCAAAACATTACCTGTTTTTACCAAGCACGCTCCCTGGCACAAGTATTGGTGATTTTATTAATTTGCTTATTTTGAAGATACTGGACATACTCAGAAAAGAAAGCCGTTAACATCTTGGGTGAATCAGTGCTCATGATAACATGAGTTGCACCTTCCTCCACCTGTAAACTCGCCAGCCCTAACGTGCGACTCGATGATCTGAGACGCCCATAGAAACTGTTTTTACAAATAGTATCAAATGCGATAGTGTTCCTTTGACAAGCCAAAGTTCTGATTACTTGTATCGATTTTCTACGTTGCATGTCTACTGCTTTAAAAAGCAGAAAGAAAACAATTATCTGAAACGATCGTCCAATCCAAGCATGTTTGTGTCTGATGGAATTTCCACAGAAATTGCAAAGCTCGCTACCTCGCTCCAGACATCAAAACATGACCCGTACATTATACCTTCCCGACTCCCAAATACAGTCTGCAACGTAATCACACCACTGTTTATAAACCACACATTTACACAAACACTTTTTCTAACATGCTCTTGTTCGAACTAGCACCGGATTTCTTTGCTCTCAATCAGGAGGATTTTTAATAACAAATGCTAGACACAATCGACTTCTTCTCATCTTAATTATTTCAATATCATTCATGATCGCCATATTGGTTTGCTTAAAAGTCGTTGAAAAAGCTCATAGTCTCACGAGTTTACGTGAGCAAGTTAAGTGCAATATAAATAAAAGCAACAATACAGGCTGCGTTTGACTAGACTTTCCGATGTCCTTCGATACTGTCAGTCACAAGACACTTTTACAAAACTTGAACACTACGGCGTTAAATTTCCTCTGGCATCTTCAACCGTAAATGTTATGTTTTAATGAATTTATGAAGTTCTTCCATCCTAGAGATAGAATGCAAACAGGGTTCCACAAGGTTTAGTGCTTTGGTCACATCTCCTCTTGGTCTGCAGTAGTGAACTTTCGCTCACCGTTTTGCAGAGGACACAAGTATATTGCTACGTCGTCCATCAGAAGAGCTGTGCCTAATTTTTAATTTCGTTCTGTTTGAACCTCCATGCGGAAAAACATGGCTGAGACTTCCAATTAAAATCGGTGGATTTAAGAAGTTAAAAGAAGCCCACAAGCATGGTTACTACCTTAAAAGGTTGAGGCATTTACTACCACTCGACCTACTTAAATGCCTTTCCTACTCGCTATCCCAATGCAACTTATGTTGCTTATCTCTTGTGTGGGGCTTAGTCGGCAAAAGAGTCCTGAAAATTAAAAAGCTTCTATAAAATAAAAAATTGAACAACAAGGGTTATTGGTGTTTCCGATTTCTGACAAAAAGCTTTCATTTTAATTGCCTGCAAACATCCTCTTAACTTTTTGCTGTGGTTAGGGAATTTCGCACCAACCTCGCACGAGCACTATATGACCCAAACAGCAAATAACCAAAGGTCTGCTAAACGTTGTTAAGAAAATAATTTTAAAAACATGTTTAGAACCTTTTTTCGTCAGTAATAACGTTAGAGAAACCATTGTCGATATATATACCAGAGCGATATATATCCAAGTCTAGAAATCTAGAGATTGAAAACTAAGATCTGATTTACAGTTTGTTTCTTGCAACAACAACAACAACAACAACAAGATATATTTTTCCCACTAACCAACAGCGTACATGAATACATTCATAAATACAATGTCATGGCTAAATGGGAGGGAGCATTTCTGCAATCTTGATCTGTTTAACACATGATTACAAAGAGACTTTCGAAAGTTGCTCGGAATCACAAATCCTCCGCACATTGTGGAAGATAGCAAGTATCTGGCTGGTAATGTCTGCGTCGTTATCAAGTCTTTATATTTAAACAAGGTCATAACAGGCAGTTCAACAGATTGCTAATTCACCGCGCAGTACTTTGTGTTTGCGTCACCGCAGCTACCGCTGTTGCTAAGGATTAAAACACTTGAAATCCCGAGTCAATCATCAGGAGTCAATCATCAGGAGTCAACATAGGGAGCCGGCGAATAATGACTGCTTCGTATAACAAAATTGTTATGTTCCAGTGGAGCCCTGAACAGGCCCCATGGCAACACTTAAGTGGCTACCTTCTACTCCTGGCTGTTTCGCTCGATTATTCGCACGTTGACACGGGGCGAGTTGTATAATGTGTTGAGTTGATTGGAAGCCTAATGTAATTGGGACGATTTAACGCTTGAATGGCTTCTTCGCAGGATTGTTTGGGATAGCTTGCTGTAGCAATCATGCGGGAGTTTGCAGCGAATCCGGTTGTCAGTTAGAGTTAGACGGATTTCGATAAATGTTCGGGTCGATTAATCTTTAAGTGAAAATTCCATTTAATATTTGGGGATTTTAGCGGCTCCCTAGCGCAATGATAAAATAATGCGCTTATGAAATTTCTGTATATGAAGCTAGTGTGGAGATGTCTTTGCACGAAGTGGCTACTGAGCTTTTCAAGCGATTCGACCAAGAAAATAAGGGTTTTATAACCCTGGATCAGCTTCGGAACTGCCATCTCTCAGGCGACCAGAGTGAGTTCTCGGATGGAGAAATTTTATCCATTTTCTCGGCGATAGACAAAGACCAAAAGGGTAGCATATCTTTAGAGGAATTCACTAGTGCGTTTTTGTTCATCTCAGGCGCAAACATCGAATATTTTGATGACAGTTTCGCCAATGACTACGACAACGTTACCAGGTCTTCCTTTAACAGTGAAGATGGCGATCTTTACGAAGCGAATGGAGACTATTCTGATGTTTACGGCGATTCGGACGATTTTGTGTATCTTGAGACCAGGGATGGGTTAGATTGTACTCCGACTAATACTAGTTGCCTTTCCAAGTCTGGTTGCACAACAAGGCATGAAGGCTCGTCCCCAAGCCCTGATAAGCTACTGCGACGCTTTAGCAAAACTCTTTGGGCTCGTTTTCACAAATCCGACACCCATGTATTGCCTACTAACACACATGCTAAGGCTTCGCTTCGTCTTGCCAGCTTTCGGAAATGGAAATCCTTCGAGGCAGAAATGCCCACAACGGAAGCGACTCAACCGTCGTCGATTAACTCGCTGGAAAATTTGCACGACGAGGAAAATCAAAATGGCTGCCAGCACCGTGAAAGGACTGGTCATACCTTGGATTACCTTGATGAACCGCCTCGTTTGATCATTTCTAGGGATAGTGTGTCCACTAGTGACCTTGTTGAACCGTGTTCGACTGAGCAGGATGGCGGCTCGGACTTAAATATAGCTGCAGCAGATGCAGAAATATCCCAGATACTCCGACTAAACGGAATGGCGAATGGAGGGCTTTCTCCGTTCAGTAAATCGAAATCGAACTCCAAAAGTTCTGTAACTCGTGAATTCGACGAAATATTTGGGCAAGTTGACTCCAGTCGAAGCCCATCGTCTGTATCTCTGGATAGCCAAGGTCCTGAGCAGCTGTATATAAATGTTTCTGAAGTCGGCGGGAAAGTAGCTAAGGCACTTGGCGGTACTGCGTTCCGATGTAGATCTTCATGTGAATGTTCATGTCATGTAGCTCGCACTAGGAGTGGCAGTTTATCTAGGATCAGTGGCTTTTCTAGCTCAAAAGCTCGTTTTTCTCGAAGTAGTTCGAGTTTGCACTGTGCTTCGTTCAGCGCGAGCAAGGCTTCCATCAGCCGGCTGTCAAAAGCTCACTCGTCCATTGATTTGACCTCGAACACCTTGTATAAGGACAACATGGAAGAAGTTCCTGAAGGAACAGCTTCTGCTGAGAGTGATGGAGAAGATTTAGGTGGGGCTTCTCAGGAGGATTGGCAGTGGTATCTTAAGAAAATTGGGGGGAATGGTTTATTTGCCAGGTCAGAAATTTAATGTGGGATTTGCATTGTGTTTGTCATGATCATCTGTATTCATTAAAGCTTTTTGTGACTAACGTAAATGCAACTAATTGCTTATGGGCTTTTTATTAGCATAAACCACAGTAAGTACATCTGAAGCATACTTAAGTTTAGGCTAAAGCTTTTCACATTATCCAGGGGCTCTTTTGGCATCTTTGTCTTAAATGTCCTACATTTTTGCATGACATGAGGTGTTATTGTCTTTGTCATTACTTGGTGTGACCATCTGCAACATGCCTGTTCTGGATTTTGCTTGAAGAAAATAGTATGTATTGTTTATTTGTTAGCTACACCACTTGGACACAACCAGGAACAGTAGAGTTGCTATATTTATTGTGCATGCATCTTTAATCTTAATGCAACCCAATTTGTTTTTTTTTTCTTATAGTAAATATCCATTTAAAAGTGTATGTATGTGTAAAGATGAGGTACTCATGCATCTGCTTTATACTTTGCCTATGTCTGCTTTAGTAACCAAACTCTGCGCTATATGTGGGGCCAGATTGTGCAATTCCATCATGAGTTAGCACACCCTTTGGAGGATTTCTTAAAAAGTTTGATTGGTGAATTTCAAGCAGCCTACTCAGCATGTCTGGAACTTGAAAATGCTTTGCATAGGTAGGTTCAATTGTTTGTGTCATGAGAACTCTGCTTCATGTCGCGGACAAGCATGCTGTAGAAATGCTGAAGATGCCGAAAAATAACAGCAGTACAGAGAAGGTTGCAATTTTGGATATACTCTGACATGCATGAATAAATTTTGTTTGACGAAATAATTTCCAATAATTCTTCCCTGTAGCTTTGAGAAATATATTTCTTACAGCATGGAAGGTTCTTCCTTTTTTTGGTTGCAAAAATAGTACATGCGTTTCTTGTGTATGAAGTTTGTTGAAGGTCAGCAGGTTAGATTGGATGCATGCCTGCTTTAGTCAGACATTTATGAGAGGTCTGCTTTCATTTTGGTTAGAACTTTGTTTTGAGCTAGAGTTCAATATGCATAGCTAAACTGGGGTGCTGCATGAAGATGTTTGCTTTTCTACAAGACGCTGCCATAACAGATTTAACCAGCTTAGACCGGGTTTCCTAGTGATTTTTGGTGCAAGTGATATGATGGATTTTAATTTTAATTTCCCCTGATAATATATTATTTGCCTTCACTTGAGGGCAGGCAATCTCTGTTCGATAGCATGGCAGCCTTGTAGTATATCTTAGCTCCATTTTGTAGTCTGGGTCAGGTAAACGCAGTTAGGTCAGAGCATTATGCTCAACTTTTCAGATATCGCATCATCCTCTTTTGCATCCCGCTTAAAGTGTGGTAGTGTTTGCTGCACCATGTGTTCTCTGTAGACGTTAAATATAATTGCGTCTTTGAAAACTTACTCCATCGAGTGAGCCTGTGTTGCAAGATTTTTCAATGACGTTACCTTGCACTTTTCTTTTTGCCTGCCACAACTTCCCCAGCCACCAAATAAGTGATCTTGGATTTCATGCGTGTAAGTAGGATGCGGACCGCTTGTCTGAAATGCCAGTCAAGGCCACCCTCAAAGTGTAGTACTTTGATACCTCGACATACGATATATACATCTCTAATTACGACCAATCCGAATTGCGAGTAATTGTTTTAAAAGCGAATTTTTGTTTTTACTTGCGAGCTGTGTCTCGATTTTCGATAAAGCAACTTATCGGCGATATAGCAGTTGTCTGTATTCTGTTTCTTGCTAGTAAGCAAGAGCTGCACGAGAAAGAATTAGCCGCCCTTTGCGAAGAAGTCGAAAACAATCTGACCAAAGAAAAGGATGCTTTGAACGACAAAGTAAGAAAACCTTTTTTAGTCGTTTGCCATATATTTAACAGCAGCGCTATTCTACGGAAACCCTTTGTTGTTGATGGACCCCGCTAAGTCAGTCCGAAGTTGCGTGACTTGATGTTTACGTTTAACTGCTTCTAATGACTAGGCTAAGTCTTATTTGCCGTCTCTCTCTGCTACTATGGGAAAGTATCCTCCCACTGCCCGTGATGAAGAATCCGGATTTCATAAATCTTTGAATACGCAAACTCTAAAAATCTTAACCTATCCATGAGCGAAAAATTTACTCTTCGCAATTTAAAGGACAAGTTTGGACGAAACTATAGTCATTAACAACTACTTGGGCAAACTTCATCAGGATATATATTAGGAATCAGCGTGAAAACGCCATTCTTGAAACGCAATTCTTGCGTGATTGAACAATTGAAAACACAGAAGGAACTAAGCACGCTTAGGAAAAATATAAATAATTTAGCAGAAGTTTAAGGAAAAATATATAGTCGATGATGTCTATATGATGCATGATAAATCGTTAAAAACGCTGCCCGCGGCTCTGAATACTGCTTGCTATCTGAAGAATTCTTTGTATTATTAGGCCTCAAAGACGAATGATTTTTTTTTCCTAAAACAACCATGCTGGAGTTTTATTTGATTGTGTAGGCGGCTAGGGCGAATGAACCAGCAGTATGAAAAGGGGGCGTTCCCCGTTGCACTAGCGCGAGGTTTAGATGCGATATGTTTTGTTATTTATATCTGTTGTGTTGGCTATTAATATTTTGTTAGTTATTAATGTAAGAAATTGGCTGTGTGTCAAATTGGCGGCAGACATAGCGGAGTGTCATGCCACTCGCTTCTGCTTAGCGTTTCCTGTAAGACGCTTGGAAAGCTAGGTGCCACCTGGTGCGTGCGACCACATTGCGTACAATTTAATTTGAAGAAGCTTACCGTCTTGCGAGAACTCAACTGACGGGATGCGTCTGCTTGTATGTGAGGCACTGCTACCTATATACGGCTAACTTTTGATCGCTAACTATATACTATGTACTGCTAACTATAGCTTGTATAGCTAACTGTTTTACGAATCATTACACCTCATATTCAGCCTCCGTTTGAAATTCTAATGGAAACTTTGCATTCGTAACGTCGGAACCGACACTATGTATGTATGGATGATAGAGCTTTATGATACGTCATGTGGTTCTGTTAGATACGGTGTAAACGATGCATTTATTGGGAAATGACTAAATTGTTGTTGTTGTTGCTGCTGCTGTTGTTGTTGTTTTCGTTGGTGTCGTTTGTTGTTGTTGTTGTTTTTCTAATGCCATTTTCGCAATGCTTTGTGGCTGTCTTGGCGAATGGTGCTTGTTTCTCTAGAGTTTCCCGTTCCTAGCTTTAGCTAACGTTTAATTGAAAAAGCGATAAGGGAATGTGATTAGCTTCAGGTGACAAATCTGAAATAGTTTGTCCGCGATTGTCTCTTACCTGCAGGCGTGCATGCCCTCCCCTTCAATCAGAGGCGGATCGTAAGGTATTCGCATACGCGATGATATTTATTTTTCGGCCGCGCGATGTATATTTCTTGCCATCTTGCCTTGATTAAAAGCACCTGGCTCGTTTTGGTACTCTTTTGAACAGAGCGCTCTTTGGCGCCTGTGGTTTTGTTTGTGTGCTACTACAGTGAACCGTGCTGGCTTCTATTCCAGCATGCCGAGCGCGAAGAGTACCTGCGCTCGGAAATGGCCTTGTTGTCGGAGGCGAAGGAGCGAGCCTTGCAGGAGCAAGCTCGCGAGGCGCAGTTTCTCGAAGACCAGCTCCAGCATCTAGTGGAAGAAGTCAACACGCTGAGAACGTCAAGTGAAAATGTGCGTTTCGCAGCCTTTATATCCGTCTTCTATACGGTAGCTCGCTCGCTTACCCAGTGGCGTCACTATGGTTAGTGTCACCCGGTGTGCTGAAGTCTTGGTGTCACCCCTCTAGACATGTTCCTGTACTATAGAATATCAGGTCATGATGGTGTCACCTGGTGCAGCCTGCACTCCCCCCGCGCCGTTCCCCCGCGCCGTCCTAGTGACGTCACTGGGCTCACCTTGACGCTCTCTAGATCGTTTATGCCGATTCCTGATGTGCTACTGAAACCACCCTTTGCGCTGTTTTGACTTATGACCTAGCATCTGATCAGCCTTTGTGATCATAGACATGGCGGAGGGTGCGTTTCTTGTGGGATAGTCGTTCTTCTAGATCTCCGAGGTTTTAGTCCGCATGAAGAGTCCCCTTCGTTTTATGTCGCGTTACTTGTATGTTTTGCTTTTCAGACGGACAAGGCCTTCCAGGAGTTATCGAAAACGGAGCGACTTCTTCGCCACGAAATCTTTGTGTTGACGCAGGTGAAGGTTCTGTGTTTTGTTTAATTATAGCTTGATTGGTCAGGAAATCTTACTTTAAATGTGGCGCTATGGGTCCGGTTTTGTTTGCTTGGTAACCTTTCGGAAGTTCCTGTGGCCTAAGGACAAAAATTAAAATTCAACAGGACAGTAAATGGAGTTCGATAGGCATATTATTATTTATATATTATATATTCGAATTGTATATGGCTCAAGTTCGCTTTGTAGACATAAGAAATAAAAGTAAAAATGCGAGTAGGCTATATATGGTCCTCAATAGACTAAAAATTATTCTTCCGTACACTGGCGCCGTTTATGTACTCTTCAACAGTACAATGCCATAACGACCCTTAGATAATAAACCTTACAAAACACCGTTAAGTTACACACGCATCGTGCTTTTAAGGTTGTCCGGTTACCGACTCATGCGCGCACATACAAATGCAATGCAAGCTCATGCGAGCATAAGCCAACACATGTAGACGCATGCAAACTCATACAGTCACATGGCA
>QQSS02203547.1:0-11941 GCA_003687565.2 Craspedacusta sowerbii
AAGGTAAGCCCAACCCTTAGTAACTTTAAACACGAAATGATCAAGTTTCTCCGACACTTGCCACCCAGTGAATTCGTAAGGAAGCAGTCCTGTTAAGATCTAGTTGACCCGGCCTCAAAATTTGATTGAAAATATACTTAAAACATCCTAGTGAAACCATAGAATACGGTACATCAAGGTACTTTACTCTACAATCAACCTGAGGTTACGGTTCGTTAATAAAGTTTGGAATCGGACGCCATTATAGCGAACGTGCTTTGGCTTATACGTCCATATATTGGACGATTCTTGTCCCGTAATGGTGCTCCATGAAAAGGCCCATGGCCTTCTCGGAGAGCCATGCCGTGAATTTAATATAGATTAGCTGAACTGGTTCAAAACTTCATGTCGAAGGGTGTATGTATTTTATGAGGCATATTTTTATGATGTGGCGAATACATTTCTTCTACTACTACTACTACTATATTTAAAATTGTGACGTACAAAGATTAAGATAAATATTTAAGCAAAGATGACTAATGAATGCTTCTGGATCGTAGTTTCTAAGCGATCATTTCCCATGAGTGCCTTGATGCGGGGCGTCCTTAGTGCAGGTTTGTTCCCTATTTCGCGTTGGACAGACAAGTGTAGATCAATCTTGCTCCAATCGTCTAGTAATAAATGTCTATGTAACTGGACAATATCGCCTAGGTTAAAAATCTGAAGATGCGCAAATCAAAGCTGTCCATGCCTCCACCAGGGTAACGACGCTTTTTTTTTCCTGCGGTGTCGCGAAGCGGAAGACCCTTTGCGATGCGGAAAGGAGCAGACAGTCATTTCCTACTATCGGGCCATCGAAGTTTGCTGAAAGGAACTATTTGTAAATATTTGCGTGTTTTCAAAAAGTGGTGCTTGAGAAGAATAGTTAGTCTACGGATAGTCGCGCAGAAAAAAGTTCGCAAGACGAGGGTAAGGAGTTATCTTTTTGTGTGAGCCTTGGGTTGGGTCTTGGACGACCCTCATAGGCGCGCTTGGGGCTGAGAAACTCAGAGTGTAGTTGGGTAGATGGGACGGGAGTTTCTTACGAGCAGCTTTACTGAGTACGTAGATTCACGAATTTATTGAACCCTGTCACGGGGTTTGGTGACATGCGGTATAGGGAAAATTTATCCATTTTGTTGACAAGCAGTTTTCTCAACTTAGGGGCCATTGCGAACTGGTCGTGACAAGAAATGGTTACCAATGGGAAAAAGAATTAAACGAACTCCTCTCGCGCTCAAATTGCTTAAACGGTTGTTGTCCAAAGCCTGAATTTAACATAAGTTTTAATAAAGGACTTTCTCATGGCATAACTTACCCCACTCCCGTCTTTATTATAAAGCATCCAATCGAAAGGTACTCCTGCCAACAAGTCCGTGAGGAACCAAGTCCTCAGGTAATGAACTGCTATCAGCGCAGGTTTATCCACCACCTCGTTTGATGAGCTTTTGACGTACGTCGTAAAGAAGTTTATAAAGATGTCCATGATGAACATGCAGTCGACCAGCAGTCCAACAATCAGCACTGCGTCAACATCTCTGTGGCGCAACATGTCAAAGATATTCCGGGCATTGTTGGACTCGAAGGCGGTGAAGAAAGGGATCTGAATAGCAGTGAAGAGAACTAGTATGAGCACAATCCAGTCCCAGATGGCTTTGAGCATGCTGTCGTGGCTTATGATGTATGTGCATCTCTTCGACGCTTGGTTGAAGGGATGCTCCGCACTTCTGTCTGACTGCAAGGAAGTATGAATTACTAATACTTCAAGTAATTTATGAGTCCTTCATATAATTTAACATGTAATATAAATACGTATTTAAGTTATAAATTGTATTTATAATAAATAAAAAATATACCTACATCATACATACATACACTCATACAATCACAGGCACGATGGATGAATGAGTGTCTCTATGCGATGTTGAAGGTATCTGATTTTTAAGCATGCAAAGAAAAGTTTCTTTCTTCAATCCACAGGACATCAAATACTTTAAGCATATTTAGATTCATGCAAATTATTCAAGACGTTCTGATTTCGATGCGTCATAGTAAAATACCAAGTCCGTTACATTTCAAGTTGCTACATTTAAAACGCCCTTTTTATCCCCTGGCTGCCATTGCTGTGATGTGCTGAACACCTTCTCCCAGAACTGAAAAACGCTGTTGCCAGACACGAAAAAGTCTTTTTGTTAATATAAAAAATAAGTCCTTTTAAAAGACTTACACACTTAAAGAGAACAGTATTCTGGAGTAAAACGGGACATATTAAGGGAAGTGCTGTAAGGAAAGTTAACATATTCATTCACATTTATTTTGCATGACATTGTCTAGTGAATTCGGGACTTGTACCGGTAGTGTTTTCCAATATCTGTCAACCTATCTGTCACCGCTACCCCACCACCCAGCCGGCCAGTCGTGTTTTAGTGTGTAAAATCAACTTCAATTGCGCTGGCCTTAGTCCTAATTGTGACTACTAACTAGTGTTCACCCCAAGAAAAGTGAACCCTTTTCGATGACCAGGGATTACTTCAATGAGTATCTCCAGGTCATGGCCCATGTGCCCCAGGCTTTACGCAAGCTACAGGTTGAGGGGGGACTAATGCCTATTTGGGTCTCTTGCTTCCTATCGTAACCGTAACCACGCTGAACCTGAAAAATAACTTGACGAAGTCACTTCTCTCCTTCGGCAAAACTCTAATACTCTGGTGGCAGGCATTCAGAAAAGATCACGCCGTCTTTGACACGATAGTGAGCATAAAATGGCGGCTGGCTGTAACCCGAGATTCAGGCTAGTGTGGTCGGGCAAAAACTGTCCCCTCCCATCATGGCAGTGTGAGGCTTGCTATGGAGATTTAGCTGGAGGTGGCATAGAAAGAAGCTTCTGCCAGAGGTTCCAGCTCTTAAGCTAACAGCGAGAAGCTGGATGAAGAGAGTTTTTATGCTTTCCTCACTAAGCCCTCAGAAGATTCTTCCTCTACAGACAGAACCCTGGAAGCAAAGGCGCAGAGTTTGTTAGTGAGATGACTAGAAAGGAGCGACAAGATGGACTTTAAAGATGCAAGCTTTTTCGGGTGAGCCAGCTGAGGAATTTATTCAACTTCGACGCAGCAATCCCTTCAAGCGCCATATCGGAATATTATTTTCCACTGGGAAGGAGATCCTAGTGCCAGAAGATCTCAGCCATCCGATATCAAATTTGAGCCATAACCACATGACCCCAACTAGTTATCAGGATTTAATCTCTTTCAAAACAAAGACTTCTATAACCCCCACTACGTCCATACTACCCGCCGTTTACCCGCGCTCGATTGAAAGTCTTCACTTTGACATTCAGATTACCGGACAAAAATCACATTCGTCAACGACACTTCCGGCCTTTGCAACGCCATGTTTTAATTCAACAGTCGGATTCTTTTTTGTTTCGGCAACAGTTCGAAGTCGATTGTTAATCGCCTACCGACCTTGCGGTCATAGCTGGGCTAAGCTGCAAACAGTTCCAGTTGACAGCAGTCCCTTGCCCAGAAAGGCCAGTGCCAGCCCAAGTCGGGTGCGCTCGCTTCAAGCCTCAGCCCGACAGACCCCATCCAGTCCTTAGAGCCAATCCTTTTCCCCATTTAAGGATCTATTTTGATGACTCCACTTACATACACTGTTCTATCGACCAGAGGCTGCACACCTTGGAGGTTTTCAGTACGGCCGGTCGCAATAATCAATCTTTCCTTCTGATTTTCAAGGGCCTTCAAGAGCGCACAGGACACCACAAGAAGTGTGCTGTATTACCGGTCATCATACTATATCGCCTGGCAATCCGATGGCATGGTTCAAGACCGTTAACAAGAGAAGACAAGTATTCCAAGGGCTCCTGCTGACGTATCAGAGTTCACATCTAACTCCAAGGGGCTAGCACATTGCCGTATGGTTTCGGGACTATGAACCCGCTTTCCTTTCGATAGCATGACCCGAGATTGGGCAGTTTGAAAAAGGGTTTTCCTAACTCTAGGATCGATTAACCCATGACCAA
Organism: Craspedacusta sowerbii; assembly: GCA_003687565.2. Lineage (NCBI taxonomy): Eukaryota > Metazoa > Cnidaria > Hydrozoa > Limnomedusae > Olindiidae > Craspedacusta > Craspedacusta sowerbii. Next base: position 4,043 of record QQSS02203547.1, read on the forward strand.
CTGGTGTTCATACGGCAACTTTCTCCACTTCGGCCTTCAAAGTTCTCATTTAAATGCTACAACTTAGTTTTCATTTGAAAACCAATATATAATCGCGTGAAGACATTTTTGACCAGCTGTTTGTAACGAGGTACACGTTTAAAAGTCTGATTCAGTGACAGCAGTTTATTTTCGACTTAAAATAACAGTTCTAGCAAGATTTTGAGGGCGTTTTCTTCATTATTGAACGATAGACCCTCAGAGGCTCAAGTGCTACGTATTTTGGTCAAAAAGGATAGCGCCAGGGTCTAAACCTCATCAAAAAGAGCTCGGATCTTAGAGTGTTCGCACAGCTAGTGTAACAACCTTGACAGTTTAGTGAAACTTAGTCCGCTGAACCAAAAGTTTAACGGACTAAGGGACTCGCAAAAGGTTTGACCGACTTAACGATTGCAACGCTCATAACGGACTATTTTCGATTTTTTGTTTGTTGTTGTTTTTTAGCGTGAAAGGTAAAAGTAACGGTCTTCGAAGAGTAACTGAAGTTACTTTTTAAAGTAAGGATGCTATAAATCTACATGTGGAGAGTGACAAAATCACGCATAAAAGAGTCTCATGTTCACAGCAAGTAAAAGTCCACCATTATCAGCTATTAACCACTATTGGTGGTCTTTGAAGTGCATTAATTGAACGCAGACCTTAAAATGATATGCAGTTTTTAGAGGTGCTGCAGTACGATAATATTTTTAACTTTGATAGTGAACTACAATAGATTGGAGTTCGCACCAGATAATCAGAAAGGGACTTAACTTACGAACACGCATCCACAGCACAAACATTACCACAAGCACCCTACCCCAAGCACAAAAACACTCACAAGCAAACAGACTCACACAACCACAAAGTGATACGGCTGATTTTGAGAAGAAAGCTTAAAGAAGAAAAAGAATACTGGCCTTCATGAGAGCTTTGCATTCATGGTCAGTCTTGATTCTAAGTATGTGTTCGTTCTCTAGCTAGGAGGAGATGAAGTCTAACCATTCCTTAATGCAATTCACTATAAATTCTACTCATCTCCAAGTGAGTGCTTCAATTGAATATCAAAGATTAAATTAAATGTCACTGTTACGGTACGTTTTCGAACTGAAGATTTCCTGCGAGAAAGTCCCCATAAGCATCCCAACTTTACAACTAGTGCATACTTTTACTTCTTCTGTTTTTTTTTTCTCTCTCTTTCTCGAAGTAACAAATTCACAAAAGGCTTACCTAATGCTTATTCAAAGCCAATTCTGATCATAAAATAAGTCTAGCGACTATTTTTTTTTTCGAAAGAGCTACCTTCAAAGGTAATTGTCCTTTCATAGTCAATTGCTAGATTTATACTCAATTTGAACGATGATAATTAAAGAAGCACAGTCGTGCAAGCCGTGCAAGTATTTTAAAAAATTTCATGTTCACCTCATATCAACTTCGTCTTGTCTCTTACAAAGCTGACGTTACTATAGATTAACAGTTCATTCCGACCATGATCTGAGCTTGAAACTCATGAAAAAGCATGCTAAGGCCTCCCATAATGCATTGCAACGAAGAGGCAAAGAGGGACTTTGCAAAAACGCTTTTGCTTCGATTACCAATATTTTGACTGCGAAGCCAGGTTAACTGAATCGTTAAGAAAACTAGGGATATGAGCTGAATGGTCATGCAACTAAACAAGCGAGCCTATGCTTTAAAACACGTCAACCATTCGGCTTTGTTTACTCATGGAAATTAGGGAGATGCACACTAACACAGACTCACTATCATGCTCACTATTAGATGTTATCAGATGTAATAAATAAATAAATATTGGGAAATTAATGGGAAATAAATAAATTCTGCTCATACATTATCTCGATCGTGAAGAACCAGTCTAATTGCTCTATTATATGTGCTTGAGTTCATTTTGGTCTCCAGCCAACTGCAAGCATCTCAGACAGGGGGAGTTTGAACAATAAACAATCTTGAGCTGCTCTTAAGTTCATTTGGGCTTGAAATAACTTACGAATACGGCGCTTGCATCGCTTCAAGTTGGTAGCGTAGTCGCTACAATTATTGCGTCATGAAAATGCTTTCTGAATAGTATTCCTGTAAAATCACTCGAAGAATTTACTCCTTTAAAATGATTTTCTTTATTTCTTATAGTAACGTCCAAATTCAAAGAAGCATATTCTACTAATTCTTCTTTTGGCGTCAAATAATAATAATTTTCCATGTTATGTACCGTCAATTATGCCATAAAAAGTGGCGGTGAAAGGCTGGATCGATAGTGAAGCAATATCGCCTCGAACGTTTGATGGAAAATAGATGAAAATCTAAATGTTATACAAACTCACTTTTCTTTCCTCCGCATCAGTCATAGAGACTCTCTCATGTTTTATCTCGTAGCCTTGGCCCATTCTTTTAAGCGACTGTATTTAGGTCGGCTATATTTCCATGTTAATCTCCATGGCTGAGCCACCGCAAACGTGCCGTCAGTGCTCAGATATTTCCACAAAATAATTTCTACCATCCGCGGCGCGAGTAAGATGTTATCTTCGAGACAGGCCTTCAATTTGATTTTTTGCAGATAAACGCCAGCCAGAAGAAAACATGGGACGTTATTGCAAATGGCGCATTCCTTTTGTGTCTTTGTGCTAGAAATGTTGCCTTTCAAATTACGTGCTATGCATGCAGGCAATCTGGTTCGTAAAGTTAAAGTAACGTTTCCCAAAACAATGAATTATTTCCACGGGTCGTGTTCACTTAACTAACAGACTCGTAAAGTTAGTAATCCACGAATGCAAAATGACGATAATTTCAACTTGTAAACATCTCCAAGGGGGGTACTTAATGTCCTCAATTATTCATGAGCAGTAACGAAGTTGACCGCACTGCAATATCAGTGAAGTCAACTTTTATGCTACGTGTGGACATGTGGAATCTATGAATGGGATTTGCGTTGCGCCTCGTGAGAACCATACCTTAGCCTATCATATTTTGTTTCAATATTTACCTTACAGCTTCAATGTTTAATTAAAATTAGAATGAAATCAATTCGATTCCGAGCATGTGAATGAATAATCAAGCCAGTTTAGATTAACGGTAATTTGTTAGTGCAAGAATTAAAGGCTGCGATATACATATGAAGCACCACACAGCCGGATTCCCGGCATTTGTGCAAGTCATTGTTGCGAGAAGGAATTCTAAGCAAAAAAGGCTTGCTGTTGAGAACAATCAGATTTTCTTAGCTCTACTTCGTTCTGTTGAATTTAATGAAAATATGGTGACTCCAAAGAGCGTTCACAATTGAGACCAAAGAGCACCTGCTGGAACAACAACGTCACTGATCATAATCATCAACTAGCAAAGAGCAATCTCGCACAGCTGCACCTAGCACGTAATATATATTGAAGTACAAGAACTGGGAATTCGAGATCTGTTTATGCTCCACTTGCTTTGCTTCTCGGAAATTTTGAGAAACAGATGAGGAAAGCCACAATCGTATCACCATGCTTCGTTTAGCTTCTCGACTGTATGGCAAGGTTTGAATATTGGCAAAGCGTGCTATTGTCATGGTCAACTTCTGAGTCTCAATATGGTTGGGATCTTACAATGTGCTTTCTTCTCGGCTCTTTAGGTTTTCTTATTCTTGAAGACGAGCACAGGATCTTTATTTATGTCTACTGCTAAGCAACAGGAGGGCACCTCAGTATGAAAATTAAACAGTCTTTTCGATTACAAGCTGCGATAAAAAAAAACTTGCCACACATCTTCAGGGTGTGCATGATCACGCAGATTATGATGTTGTTGTAAATATATTACTAGCTATCCATCTGAATACCGTTTAACAAACAAACCGGGAAGACGAAGGAGCAATAAGTGCAGAGAAAAAAAAAACCATGAACTTCTCATTTATCATCATTACATGTAACAAGCGTGTGACACTTAGACACAGTTAATACTATTTTCCAGCAACTAAGGTTACCTAGAATGCAGTATGAGGGTTTTTGCTTATAAAATCAAATATTGCTTGCGGAACTTATCCGGGAATAAATATATACACCTAAAAATCTAAGTAAACGATGATGTTGCCTACAGGAAGAATGTGAAAAAATTTGGTCAGGTTGTCAAGTTAAAAACAATAACCTTGCAGACGCAATTTAGCCAGCAATTTCAGAATTCCTGAATAGCTGTTGTGACCGACCGAAGTGCAAGTTCCTTCGCCCTCTGCTTGAACAGGCTTTTCCAATGTGCACAAACTTATTCCAACATCGACATAAAAAGAGTCCTACATAGCATTCAAATGCAATTCCCTTAAGAAAAAATTTTTGAAATGATTTCGCTTAACAAGAGCTTCGTTAACTTTTGACCGCACACTTGACCAACGTTGCAGCACTGATAGAACTTGAGGTTGTTTGCACTGTCTAGATCAGCCTACATTTGTAGTGGCCGAATGTACTACAACCTGATTGACTATAGCAAATTATTCAAAGGTTTTTCTCTTTGTCGTTTAGGAAGTTAAAGTAAAGTCAGTTCAAAGCACTCGCACGAAGAGTAATTAACAACGCCTCGTTTTAGGATCCATGGTTTGGCGAACTAAGGCGATCGCAGATTATGCAAGGCAGATAATCATTGAATGACGTAGTCCAAAAGCCCTAACAAAATTAAATCATTATCTTCAAGCTTATAAGTTTCTTACTGCTCATTCAAATGTTTTCCTTCGGTGGAAAGTTAATTTTTGTTTTTAGGAGAAGGAAAAAGATAACAGAAAAGCCGATTTTTGCCATGAAGACTTATTTTCAGAACAAAGATGGGTAAACAAGAGACTAACGGTCTTTTTAATGCTTAGATCAGCCGTAATAGCAATAACAGCCTGATAATCCTCAGAGACGTGTCAAATCTCTGAACAAGCCGCATGATTAATTAATGATTAAAATCAAATGCCGTGACATTCATAGACCATACTTGGTGATCAATATCCTTGCGGCACGCGACACGTTCAATTTTAATTAGCTTTAAAGATTCTAATTTGAAACGAAGTCAAAAGAAAACGGGCTTCTTTTTAAAAGGTGGTGTAAAGATACTTAAACCGCAATGAGCGTTGTTATTTGATGTGGCTGTGATATTCTCTAAAAATTTTAGGGAAATTTTTAGTAGTTTTTTGCTCGTATACAAGGCCGTCTGAGTTTAAATCACTGGAACTCACTTCTTCATAAAATAAAGTAACAAGCCATACGTTTCCTTCAATTTTACAGGTTTGGGGTATGCGGCCAGATCATCTCATTCCCGACCCCTTATGGTGCAACACAAACGTCTAAATGTGTTTGAGCTCAACATACAACAGACATTAACGTTTGTCTTTAAGCATCAGCATAACATGCTGCCAATTGTGTTTCAACCGTATCTCAAGCAAATAGGGCATCGATACAAAAGTCGACTGTCTAAGTTTGGCTATGTTGACAAGCGATTAACTGGAAAGAGTCGGTATAGCATTTCTTCAAGAGGACCTTATTTATGAAACCGAACTAAATGCTCATTAGCCAAAGAAAGTTCCGAATTGGAAACTTTTAAGCCCGAGCTTAAAAAATTTCTCCTCCACTCCACTTCTAGTACTACTGTTTGGTAAATCAGTTTTCCTTTCTTAACACATGAGTTGCAGGTCATCTATAACCTTATGATGTCTACGCTTCATAAAAGCTAAAGATGACTGGCACCATTGTGAATGACTATCTCATAACAACTCCTCTTCAGCGAAAAATGGCTATGCCCACGAAAGTGAAAGACCCACATTCGGTATGAAGCGCGCCGTCGGGTTACGTGCCATAACTTTAAAAAGTACATCTGGATTAGTAGTGAATTCTTCGTTTATTTAGCAAGGGCTTATATTTGTTGTGCTTGTATTATTATCATTGGCGAATATATCTTGAATCTGATCTGATCTGAATGAATGGTGATAATACTTAAGAATACCGGATGCAGGAAAAGATAAGGGTGAAGGACTGGAAAATTTAAGTGGTGAAAGGTTTTGCCGCGGCGAAGATTTCTCCAGTGACAACTCACAAACTATCGTAAATCTGAATGAGGAAGAAAGTTTATAAATCGAATGCGTAGAGTGCAAACCCTCCTCTGCTCTCGCTCAAATCCTACGTTCTACAGTCTTGCAGTAATTCCACAGACCAGATGATCAATCTTTACTCAGATTAGCAGCGAAAGGTAAAAAAAAAGGTAAAATTTTTCGTCTCTTGCATAACAAACTCTGATTCCGTCAAAGGCATCTTCTTCTCTCTCTTCAAGAAATGAAAAAATTCTGCAAGGCACTCTGCAACGAATTCCTTTCGTTTCATACCTCAAATTCATTTTTATTCCGAAGTACAACAATAGCTGAAAGTCTTTGACTATCCTCTGAAGGTTTTGTACAAATCAATGTCCATTGGAGCTTGCGGGTGAATAAAAGGATTTTTTTGAGTGTTCACCAACTTCAGGGGGAAGTTTTTGAGGAGTTCTAGGACTTAATCAATTGTTTTTTATCAACCTTCAAGGAAAGTGTGATTGCTTAACAGCAAAAATAAATAGTTACTACGCAGCTTTACGGTTCCCAGTAACGAACTTTATTTACTGGGACTGTGTTTAGCTTAGTTTAGACCGCCTCTAGCCTGAATCCGATCACAATAATAATGATAATAATAAATTTTGAGTTGCTTAACACATTTAACAGGTAGCCTAATTTTCTTTGTATAGGCAAAATTTAAACGAAATGAACGTGCTTCAAATCGAACTAAAAACTTAGATCATATATCAAGAATAGAATAATGATTAAAAAAGAAGTGAAAAGCTTTAAACAACACCTTTATATCAACAGGATTTATGATAAAATGATGCCACGCTTGATTACTTCGTGATATCAGTCTGATACTTGCGTACCTACTGTATTGCACTTTAAAAGTCGCGGAGTCTCGAAGAAGACGCTGCGATGCCATAATGCGCAGAAGCTGTGATTACTTTGCTCTAGCTTATTTGTCTCGATTACTTACAGCTAGGGACGTATGACAAGCTAGCTGTAAGTAACTGCGATCGACCTAACAAGACTGCGCCAATTACAGAAGCGTCTTATGTAAGGCTTGAGCCAAAAGCTTTGAGTCTCATGAAGCCAAAGACGCCTTTGGATATTGTTCTTGCGTTCTTTGTCTCTTTGTCTGTCTGTCTCTGTCCATCTGTCTGTCTGTCTGTCCGTCTGTCTGTCCGTCTGGTTGTCTGTTTCTCTTTCGCTTTCTATCTCTCTCTCACTCTCTCTCTCTCTGTCTCTCTCTCTCTCTCTCTCTCTCTCTCTCTCTATCTATCTTCAAGCACGCACACACCCACACAAGAATTTGATACTGGACGAAGAGATGTCGCAATTAGGCAGGAATGTAGAGCATAAATTGAGTCAATCGCAGCCTAAGAATTTAAGCTGGAAATTTACCTTCCCGTCTATCCTTGCTTGTATAGGAATCCCAGTGAGATAAAGGTAATCTTCGCCTTCACTCTAAGAGGCAAAATCCAAACAAAGATGAGGAAAGTCAATAAATTTCAACGAAAACCTAGTTTCTTATTTTCTTGTGCTGCGTGCAAGCCCAAGGGATTAAAACAATCGTGTATTTATATTACTTTAGAAAATTCGTGCCCTCATTAAAAGCCTCTCGGCTACAGAATGCCCTTACTAGATCAATCTAATTCGTTAAGGAATGATGTATTATAAGCCATCAGAAAGCTTCATTATCATCGTCTTCATCGTCAACATCATCATGGTGATCATCATGATCATGATCATCATCATGATCATGATCATCATCATGATCATCATCATGATCATCATCATCATCATCATCATCATCATCATCATCATCATCATCATCATCATCATCA
>QQSS02203558.1:0-11941 GCA_003687565.2 Craspedacusta sowerbii
GTATGTATGTATGTATGTATGTATGTATGTATGCATGTATGTATGTATGTATGTATGTTTGTATGTATGTATGTATGAATGATGCATGTATGTATGTATGTATGTATGTATATGCATGTGTGTTTGCATCTATTTATGTGTATGTATGTATGTATCTATGTATGTCGGTATGTATGTGCATGTGTGTATGCTTGCATGCATGTCTTCCAGACCTTTGTGTGCCTTCGGCGGTTTTGTTTTCCCGACTATGACGCACTTGGAACTAGCCTATTTTCACTTATTTTTCAGGAGGAACTTATGAACGATCACGCGACATACATACGGCAGCAACCTGAAATTCGAGCTATCATCGAAGACTTCTGCCAGTTCATGCTGCTTAGGAAACCCGAGGACATCTGTCGGTTTGCTTCGGAATATTTTGCTCCTCTTTCTGCTTCTAAAGCTCTCAAGTCTCCACCTCCACTGCCGCATTCGTCGTAGAAGAAGGGATCTAAAAGCCACTGCGGTCCCGCCCTATCCTCATAAGTCGTTTTATGTATATACATAATGCGTGTATATTGTACATAGTGGACCGTAGGTTCATGATATTTGGATAATTGACGAGTGTATGTTTTTCTATTCCATTCTTAATTTATTCGTAGCGGCTATCATCAGGTTGCGTTTTTTCTTGGTGTTGTTGTCTTGTTCCGCGATCGGCACTTCTTTTAATTATCGGCGTTTCGTAAAGGCTCTGGTGGTACTGCGTGTTTATGGAGGCTTTTTAGCAGCCCCTTCGTTTCGGCGAGCCTTTCTGCGTGTTCGACGTACTAGGTTTGGCTTTTTTTTTTATGTCATTTGTTTGTAGGAGGTGGAAAGTGGTAATTTGCAGTAAGGGTTCCTGCATTGAACTGATTGTGCACCCAGCTTACTTATACCACTGACGGCATGCATTTTGGCTCGGCATTTAGTAGAACAGTGCTGCGATGTGTTCATTTTGCACGTTTCTCACAGGTTTGATTATGTGTTTAGCTCGCCTTCGGTTCATCGTGCGTGGTAAGGCTAACCAAGTTGGCTAGCTCGTTGCTCTTGTTTGATTTTCCAAAGCGTTTGTTCAGACCACGGCTGGTTTGAGATGCTGGTTTGGCGTCCAGATCTCGGATGCATACCCTGTCTTCCCGTAGCATTAAGGTGTGTTTTACTTAAAGCGTTGATTCCCTGAACGCGTTTTGTTGTTTTGTAGAAGGCTTGAGTGCACGTTATGATCGTATAAGGTTAAAAGTTACTCTTGCACTCCCTATGCAGTTCCTTTTTTATGCTATGACTATGGTGGAGTTTCTTACGAAGCTGGCTGTACATCAGAACAGCAGAACAGCTTAGAGAGACTTTTATTGTATTGGCGCTCTGCATGCGATGACGCATCTGGCCAGAGTCTGACGCGACTATATCTGGTTCCTAAGCTACGTTAGTGCGTCATTTTCTTTTAAGGGTAATAATAGCCAGGTGGCCAAAGTGCGCAATTACAGCAACAAGAGATAGTCTGATACACTCTTGATTCTGATTTTAAAGCATGCGACCTACGAGCGTAGATGTGAAGTAAGTCGCATGCGTCACGATATCTGATAAGCTGCTTCTCGAAGGCGATCTTCAGCGTCACCGTTGCTTTGCTTGGGTTCGACTCACGTGTAGCGTGCGTCATCTGATGCCTACTTGAGACTTGTGTCCACTTGAAAGCGTCTTCGAATGCTTGTTTGCTAATAATACCCAAAGAATGATTATGCTATGCACGTAGTTGTTGTCGAAGGAAATGCATTTCTAAGTTTGACATTGGATAATAGCAAACGTTTCTCAATGCAGTGCCTCAGCAACGACCACTGCGCTGCATGATACATAACGATTTATTTGCTTTACCCAGCTCGCTTGTACGTATGATGAAACAGCAAGTTCTCTCGTGTGTAGTCCTGGGTAGTTGTAGAGCGTTCTTAAGTCACGCGCGGCCTGCAATCTATCTCTCCTCCCTCTCTCTCTCTCTCTCTCTCTCTCTCTCTCTCTCTCTTTCTCTCTCTCTGCTTTTTAATATATATATATATATATATATATATGGATAGATATAGATATATAGATAGGTATAGATAGATATAGATAGATTGATAGATAGATAGATAGATAGATAGATAGATAGATAGATAGATAGATAGATGGGTAAGATTTGTATATGTATATGTAAGCATTTATAGACCTTGGTTCAGGTCGGTTGGCCATTCCTTCTGCCGTCAGTCTACCCGGTATCCATGGTCTCCGTAAGCTAGGCTATATATCGACCGATCTAGCGATTGTCTATAGATTAATCAATCTCTCCATCATCCTACCCCTTTACGTGTCCTATAGGCAGTTGACCGTAAATGTGCTAGAACTTCTTGGCAACCGCGCTTATGAACTTTCTGTTAGGTAGCCGTGTTCTATAACTCCTGTTTTTTAAATAAGATTATCTTAATACTGCTCCATAGAAAAGTCGAAAACGAAATCGCAGCAACAAGTCCGCGCTGCTCTGTAGGTTTTATCTTTGTTTGTTTTCTAACCCTGTGTGTCCAGTGCCTCAGCCATGTGGCTGCTTGCAAATGCTGAACGGGGCTTCCAGCTTTGAGACAATTTCAATCCTTCAATCCTTGGGGATGCTTTGACCGACCGTCTATTTGAAATCTGTTAAAGTTTTATGCAAGCAGCTTTTGCAGTAACCCGTTGCATCATTGCCACAAGGCCTGATGCGTGTCAGCTTACTCGGGACTCATCAGTGACGTGCATGTACTGCCAGGTGCGTGTGCGATGTGGTTGTGGTTGTGGTTGATGTGATTCTCGTATTCGAGACACTTCGCTTCGCCAGCACGTGCGCCATTATCGCATAACATTCAACCTCGAAGGTTCCAACTTTAGACCACATGATCGTTTAAGAGCTCGTGCACTGCAACAGTTAACTGAACGCCTCGAACCCTGAGCAAGATGGTGATGAGGTGACACCCTGAATGATGACACAACAAGACGACACATGAAAAACTGTATACGAGACACCCGCTTTGACTTGGCTACATGATGTCATGTGCATCTCACAGACTGGCCTCATCAACCGTTAGTTTGCGCGTATCACAAGCGTCCTTTTTAACGACGTCTTCGTCTTCAGACTGTGCCTTGACAAGTGACTCCGGATAGATCGCTCGAGAGAGTTTTGCATACTTCACCGCTACCTAAATAGCTTCCGCGCTAGAGATACAATCTGCATCCTAACCTATATCGCAAAGATCTTACCGATTGCGCAAGCGTTGTATGATCGCTGTTAGTCGCATAGAAGGGTCACGTGTTCTTTCGCAGGTTTTCCTTTCGCTGCATGCAACCTGCAATGTTGCGAATGTTGTTTTGACCAAAGAATGTGGCGCCTTGAATAACAAATGCGCCTGTTCTTGCAGGGGTTCCTTCAATTCTTATATTCACAACGGCCACACGTGAGAATATGCGGAACGCGCATTCGTTTGAGAACTGTTTGTTTCTGAAATGTGACAGTCCTCCATTGCCAAGCAACGTGAATGGACTATTACAATTTCACAGCGCTTCCAGTTGACACGTCTGAAGTTGTAGCATGCTTGCTTGTAAGGGATTTCTATAGCAAATTGAATATCAAAATTGGCTAGCCTTACGTACGTAAATTGAATATCCGTTTTTTTTCCTTTGTAGGTTGTTGAACGGTACCCCCGTCGCTCATAGGGAGAGATTCAGTGGCGCCGTTCATCAGTTACGTCGTTAAGTTAACATGAGTTGAGCTTAACAGCGGCTCAGTCGGCAAGAAAACAACCCGATCAAGTACGAAGCACGGATTCCGGTTAGAGGCACGGTTGGAAGTGTGGTTCTGGTTCTGGTTAAAGAGGACATCAAAATCCCAGGGTGCTGGGAATCTCAACGTGCGAAAACACAGAGAGAAAAAAAAAGAAAATTTTTCCTCAGTTCCAATCTCAAACATGATCACCGGGACTGATAAAAAAAGAAATAATTCGAAAAGGATCTCATCTTGCTTAACAAACTGCCAAAATGCTAGTAACTTCATTTTTTTTTTCTTGTAAACTATAAATGCTTTCTTACCATTATAAATTTTGCTCCCCGTAGTCAGCTGACTTATTCTTGTTATGTAGCCTATCGTATTCCAGCGAATCCTTCAAGTGCTTACCACCCGTTGTTAGTGTCTGAGATCCGTTTGCTTGTACTGGTTTTACTCTCTATCTTACTGCAAACAAGGTTACATTTAGCTTTGCTGCGCCAATTTCGACGTAATCAATCATTGCGCTGTCCTAGGCAGGGCTTTATGAAAATAAAACTCACTAATAAATATAAAGGCAGAATTTGTAAATGCTTTTTACCTCACAATCTACGTCATATCTACTGCTGTTCCTGAAACTTGGTTGTGTCCAATCAAAGTGCATTGATATTAAAAATTAAGTGCTTTATTCGTAATCGCTGGAGGAAATGTCGACCTTGGCTTCAAAGGGATCTTCTATTCAATACTATCAACGATGAAGCTTGAAAGTTTTCTCTCAGCGCCCAGGCGACCACATTCCATTATGACTTCTACCTAAGTTCAGTGTGCGTTCGCTATTTGATAAAATAAACGGACCTGATTTTACATTTGACGAGTTTTGCTTAAAAAAAAAAAAGCTCATCTACGTACTGTGATGTCGACTGGTTCTTGAATTGAAAATGACACCGGCTTGATCAAACATCACGATAAATTAAGCACCCTTCTAAAGGTAATACAGTTCAAACTTAAGGTAATAGGAATTTCAGAAACTCGCCTGAAGACTTTCTTTGAAGTTAGCACGTGCATTGACCTAGAAGAATATCATTTTGTTGACACAAGAACACTCAGTAACACTGGTGGAACTGGCTTGTATGCTTATAACTTCCTTGTACATAACAAACAAGTCAAACGCGATCTTTGCCTTCAGAGTGCAAACGACTATGAAACAACTTTCATTGAAATATGTCAACTAGGGGGAAAAATGTAATTTGATGTTGTTGCATATATAAACTTCGAAACGTTTCTTCTGCTAAATTCTCAGAGTGGTTCTTAAAAATTCTTGATAAAATTTACCCATACGACAGTTTGGGTGCTATAATGGGTAATTTTAAAATCAATTGACTTCATTACGATTACGTCTACCGGTTCATCCGATTTTTAAATACACATACAAGTTATAGTTTCCAACCACTTATCATGCATCCAAGTAGAGTAACGATTCGATTACAAACGCGGATAGAAAATATATTTACTAACAACATGAAGTCCGATACAGTAAATGGTACCTTACTATCTCTATTTCTGATCACCTCGCGCAGTTTGCTATCTTTAATGATTACAACCTAAAAGCTAAAACGAGTACAAGGAAGCCAACTAACGGTTGACTTTATTGAAGAACTATCAAGTATAGATTGGAAACTCCTGTTTGGTGGCAACGCAAACCCTGATACTTTGACGAGCATCTCTGCAACAAAAACCGTGGATTACGAAAGACATTCTTGAGTCAATGAAGGCTAGAGATAAATTACTGCAGTCGTTCATGAAAGGAACCGATCAACAAAGAAAAAATGAGTCCTACTCGGAAAAAAAAGGAAGCAAATTCTGTCGTAAGCATGACAAGGAGAATTAAAACTGTTTATAATGACAATTTATATTGAATACTAATTATACGTGCTACAGTAACTATTTTAAGCAACATAAGAATTCATAGTCAATATCATCAATAAAAATTAATTTGCCTCAGCAGAGTTATTGGGCCAGGACAACAACTTTATCACGAAGCCCCTTAGTATTGCAAACGCATATGATGATTATTCGTCTTCGGTCGGGGGACCTTGACTCTAAAATACCTAACTCACCAACAAGCTTTATTACTTACGTCGCTTCTCGCATAAATCGTAGTTTATTTTTAAAACCTACCGACTCGATCGAGGTGGCGGAAATTATATACCTAATCACTGAGCGAGTCCATGGCATCCGGACCCAATAGAACTCCTACACGTATTCTAAAAAGTGGGTCGTCTTCACTGCCTAAACCGATTTCACTTATTATCAATCAGCCTTTCAAGGAACGTTTCTTTCTGGATGTATTAAATCTTGCAAAGGTTGTATCTGTTAAAAAAATTTGTAAACAGGTACAACCTTTGCAAGTTTTAACACATCCAGAAAGTAACCTTCCTTACACGCATATTCGCCGCGTTCTAGTATATCACTTCAGTTGACCACTTATAATTTTAGAAAATTGCAGGAACTCGTAAAGACGCGTGTATGTCGGTTTCTTTATTGCTTTGCATTTTTCTGTGGGAGAAGATTTAATCTTTGTAAGTAAGTATTATAGTAAAGTATTTGTCTTCTAGTTTTGCACAGAAATTTAATGACGATACTGTTATACGCTTACACGTGTATCTCCTAAGCGCTCGAAATTACTTATGACGCATGAAATTTCAAAAATCTTTGATTTCTTGTCTCTGAAATTAACAGATATCTCTAAACGCTGCCAAGAATGATATTTTTTTATATCATCCTGAACGAAAGGCTTGGGTGGGGAGACTTACTCTAAAGATAAAAAAAAACAAGAAAATATATTTAACTTCCAAAGTGGAGTACGTGTTGCACTCGATTCGAGACTCTCTTGGAGATAACAAGTCTCCAAACTCACTAAAGATTGGACTTCCTTCTAAAGTTCGTTATTATATTGATGCTATAACAAATCCTTATGTTACAGCTTGCTGTACTGTACAATCATCTACATAATATCAATAAATAAATCCCTAATTCAAATTCGGCGCTTAAAAAGGAAATTCAGGCGTTATTGGCAGCTGAATATGCGCAACTTTATATATATGCACTCATTTTTTAACTTCTGGTTCCTATCTGCGATATTCTTTTGAGTGCACCGAGTGGTTTATCAAAGTATTTGGTCCTGATGGAATATCTCTGCAGTGATATTCTAATATTCCAATATCCATCCATTGGAAAGCCTTAATAGTGATTACATATCTTTTTTTATAATTGCACTTATTTAATAACTTTTGGTATCCTATACTCGATTCTGTACTTCTATTGAGCCCAGGTGATTGATTTAATGAGTAATTTGGTGACGGAATGACTTGGGCACTTTTTAAAATCCCACTTATATTTCGATAGAAACATCGTGCTTTCATTTTTGAAATCGCGGTCTCTCGTTGTAGATCCTTTGCAATCTTCCACACGACCGTTTCGTTCGTATTGATTCTGGATTGTGTAGGCTTAACTTCGGGCTAGACAACGAAAGGTTTATCATGCTTTCCTCAATGAAGCTACGTTTGATTTATTCATCACTATGCTTGCTATGCTGGAAAGTATATATATATAATATTAGCAATATCGAGGAGGTTTTGCTGCTGCTCATTTGGCTTTTGGCGGAGTTCCTGTTGGTGGTGGGGCCTGAAGAGCCTGGAGTATCGATCGCCACAGGCAACCGATGGTCCCATCCGCACGGTGGTGACACACGGATGACTGCTCAATGCTGCGACAATCGTGACGCAGCCATCGCAGTGCCGGCTGTTACCCTGTACTCTCGTTTTTTTTTTTTTTTTTTTTTTTGAGGCCATTAACAAGACGACGAAGTTATACAGTTCAGGTGGTCATAAGAAGATTCGCCACGTGCTTTGCCAAAAGACTCCAGCGCGAAGGCTTGTTAGTTAGTGATCGGCAGCGACAGGGCATGTTAGAAGACAAACGAGTCTCACTTTGCCCGTTCAGAAATTTTGCTACTTTGTTGCACTTGGGTAGTTTCGCACTTGAGAATCGTCTGTAATAAAAGAATCTTGTCCGCGGAACTAATCAGACCTACGTTGGAGCTGATCACTGATTTCGATGAAAGTAATGCGCTTGCGAAATAGAGTCATCTACGGTTCGTCCACACACGCACTACCCTGAACGCTCTTCACGCGCACATCAGGACTCACGCAGATCTAGCAGCTTGCTCCCTCCACTAACCACTAGTAGGAGCAGTCAAAGAAACCTTCGTTAACCTTCTTAAGGAATCCAAAGCAGCTGCCAATGGTGGAAACATTCCTTCAAACATTCCAATTATTGATTCCTTTTCGCATCTAGCAAGGAAAGGTGATCTTCATTAAAAACAAATCAAATAATCGATGTTTTATCACGGGGGCTCTTTCCAATAAATTTTAACTATGATAGGAACAAAACATCATACTTCAGTTTATCGATGCCACAGAATGCGCAGTACGACCGTTCAGTCCGCAGCGGCGCACATCAACGACGCAGAGCAGAACACGACAATAAGGCGACAGGCCGCCAAACAAAATGCATAAGTCATCCACGTTGTCTTAGTAAGACTTTCAATCCGAACAAAAGCAAAGCCAAGTTTATCTCGTCATGGCCCAACGACGCTGCTTGGACACCGGAACTTCATGTTGAAGTCGTCCCCATTAGACTCAATCCGCATCAGCGCTTACCGGGCATCAAGCTTGACCGAATACTGCCGTTCAATGCTCACGTTGAAGATCTCGTGACAAAAACAACACCAACACTACGTATTCTGCAAGAGGTCGGGAACTCAAAATAGGGCTGGCATCCAAAAAACTCCGGAAGACATCCTTTGGATTTATCCAAAGTCGTTTGGATTATGCAGCTGCAGCGAAGCAACCTTGGCTCTATACCACAAACATGGATCGGCTAGATCGCAATAAACAACAACAACAACAAAAAAAAGCCTTACGCATCATTAAAGGGCAGCTTATATCTACGCCACTACAAGCTCTTCGAGCAGAAACAAATACTCAGAATTATCATACCAACAGCACGCCGTTGTCCATGGAAAGAGCGAGCAGAGGCTCGCCTGACCACCCACAAGTCTTGGCGCTAAACAACAAGACCAGGATCGCACCAAGGGTCGATCTTGCTGTTTTATTCTACCAGCATCCCGGCTGAAAATCTACCGCTAAAGAATAAACATAGAGCTCTATTGCCTTCCTTCGAACGCCTACCATGACATCCCAGCAAAGTTTTATCTACCAAATCTACATCAAGAAAACACAATCAACGAACCCAGATCACAATGCATTAAACCAAAGAAGTTAGAACACAGACACTTGCAGATCCTCTTCCATCAAATTAAAGAATAATGGAAGTCTAAAAAGATTTCAATTACAAACGAAATATGAAAGACAAACTTCACTCGCAAACAACGCACCTTCGTTGCACGCCTAAGATCTGGACATCACTACGCTCTAAAAGCCTACCATGATAAAGCAGAAACCAGGACTTTGCCCGACAGATACCAAAGGATTGCAAGAAATTAAACGGTTCGCGGAAAGAAGTATTCTGAACCTATCTGACGACGGACTTCACAAATTAAGCGCCCTCAACAACCACAAACAAAAAACATAGCTGTCTTCGCAGTTTGTTTTTGTTTTTGTCTTTTTCTTTCTTCTATTCCTCTAACCTATTCCTCTAAGTTTTAGAACCGAAGCTTCTGGAAGAACCACTTGTTTTTGCCGCTCTTGTATTTAAAAAAACAAACAAAAAAAAAATGAAGCTTGGACAACCAGAGGTAAATATTCGACAGCAACAATATTGAAAAGCTGCGATTCGAAAATTTACCTCTAGGCACACTTGAAGATTAAAAATGCTAATCATCAAAAGTGCCACGAGCATTTAAAGCGAATCGCATTTAATTACCTTGATTCACTCAAAAACAAGAACCTACGGATAATGCATAAATTCTACTAAATATACATGCATAATGCATAAGTATCATGTCTAAGTGCCATTCGCAAACATTCAACCACCTAACTGTACAGACTCAATGCAAATAATTCGCTTTATATAAATATATGCGGCGATTTCAAATTCAACGCAACTATCGAATGCAATATGTTTTTAATTTCAAGCAGTTACCGCTTAATGAAAAACACCAACCTCTCTTCAAGCTTCTGTTTAATTTCTGTCCTTGCGCGCTTCCTTTTCGACACGTCCTTGAGGATGTCTTTGTTGACAACACTCTTATTGAGCTGAACATCGACGGAGTACCTAAACAGCAAAAACATGTCACATAAAAATAAAAATTAAAGACTTAGAACCGCACACAACCACGGTCGCCACAGGAAACGATTGCATGTACCCAATTTCAGCTTACGAGTGCAAGATGCGATTTAAAAAATCTAAAGACAAACCGAGTGTGTTCTAACGAAAAATCAATCAAGGTGCTGCAATCAAGGAGGAACACAGTAGAATATTAGTGTCCAAACTTGGCAATTCAGATTACAACTCATGCATTGTAGATAACATAACAAGGTCATGCAGCAGAGAAAATAAGTAAAAATTTAAGGACTTAAACATAGAATCGTATAAAGCAGGGGTCTCCAAACTACGGCCCGCGAGGCTTTTATTCCGGCCCGCGGAATCATTTTATCGACGAAAAGAAACGCGAAAATTTATGATTCCTTAAAGGTCGCGCTTTTCAGCTACGACTAGTTATGGGCTCCTATTATTCTGATCTAACTAAGGAAAAGCGAGCTTTTACACAACACTAATATTTCTTCTTCACGAAAAGTAGTACGCACTATTATTCCATCTAAACCCTACTTTAAAATCCGAACTGAAGTGACAATTCAAATAAGCGCCCAAAATTGCATTGGTTGATAGGGACAAGAATAGCATGCCTGCCATATGCGCAAACTTGTGCTGCCTGGTTCACAAGTCATTCCTTTATATGCCAACACAATATGTTAATCTCGCTTCATGCTTAATGCACGATTTCACTAGACAATGAAGTAAACAATTGGAAAGAAGCAAAAATCCATGTGCACTACGTATATGCACTATTGCATTGGCCAGTCTACGAGTGCAGTCTTGCCTCGCAAGGCTGAAAAGACACCAAGACAAGAGGACATGTTAGCAAATCAATAAGCTAGGAAAAAAGGTGCATACTGCGAAAAGGCAAGCACTTGGTTGGAAGTTCATGCAACCAACCGTGAAAGCCGTCATGCAAAAGGAAATGAAATGTGAAAAAGATGAAACTAGTTTAGACGCGCATGCATAGCATAAGGAAATCCTTATGAGAGAACAACTGGTTTGAGAGAACATTGGATGATGCCAACCTTAAATCAAGTTGGGGCTCAAAGAAATCGAAGCCAGCAACGCAATAAGCAATGCCATTTACTAAGATAATAACATTTGATTTACATCCTGAAAATGCAAAATACCAGTTGGGAATAGCTGCCATGTGGAAAGAAACTAGATACATGCTAGATGTTGGCTTTCAAGCAAGTTTCCTAGGGCATTCTCAGTTCTAGAGACTACATGAAAATTGAGAAGCCTGTTACATAACAAGTTACAAGCAGTGCTGTAATTACACTGAAGATTATTTAATGAAAATGTCATTAACAACCACAAAAATTTGACAATTAGTCATGCATGCAAGCCCTATCTTGAACGTGCATGTAGTCATAACTACTAAGTCCTGACATTTTAAACTATAAAAACTTAGTGTTTCCAAGGAATGCCACGTGCAACAAATAAAATGATCAGCAGAGTCAACAATTAAACTAGGACATCTTAACTTGAAACTGAATGAAAACATGTATGCTTGATTGTAGATTGATTTAGGTTATAGACAGGTTATGAAAAATTGTTCCTGTTTATGCTTGTGCACAGCAAAAGCATATACAATTGTAACTCAAAGAACTTGTGCACAAGCACCGGTGAGGCCATTTCGTGCTTCAAGACTAAATATACCTGAAAAAAAAAACAATGAATGGCTATCAATATCAATATATATCAATATATATATATATTTCCACAACAAATCAAACCATAACCTGTACAGCACCAAGAAGTATGACAAAAGCTTCGCAAAATAATAAAGCTTAGATACTGTTACACAAAAGTTAGATACTA
>QQSS02203569.1:0-11940 GCA_003687565.2 Craspedacusta sowerbii
TGTCTGTTAATTGAGAGCTTGATCATCGCGCACCATAAATTCTCCAACTCGCTAAACGTACAGTCAGACTCGATTAAATTGAAGCCGTTTTAGCTCGACTTCGAAGATGTGACTCTGGCGATGTGTGCTCTGCTTGCTTTTGTTTTTCGTTTTTTTTTATTTGTATTCTTGTTCGTTTATTCTGAAGATGGTCCAAGAAAGGACAGAAACGTCACAAAAATTAATAGCTTTATTCTTTGTCTTGAAGATTTACCCATCGAGGATCCTTATTTCGTCTCTACCATGATATTGCTGAGTTTTTAAAGCGAAACTCGAATTCTTGAATTGGTTTCTTTCACATAAATATTGCCTCACTGCCAAAACATCACGACGAGTTAAGTGCCCTCCTTAACTTAATTACATACAAATTCAAAGTTATTGGAATTTCTGAAACTTGCTTAACATTCAAACACCGTGACGCATTTAACATTGAATTTGATGAGTATCAATTTTTTTAATACAAAGACGCTTACTCTAGCCGGTGGGACATGCTTGTATATTCACAAGTCAATCATGAGTGAAGCTAAAATTAGAAACGGCCTTTGTTTCCAAATGGAGATCGCGTACGAGACAACTTTCATCGAGATTATTGGCTGTTTTAATAAACACCCAAACTTCCCCGCAGAAGACTTTCCGAATGAATGCCTACTCAAAATC
This sequence comes from Craspedacusta sowerbii, assembly GCA_003687565.2. NCBI lineage: Eukaryota > Metazoa > Cnidaria > Hydrozoa > Limnomedusae > Olindiidae > Craspedacusta > Craspedacusta sowerbii. Next base: position 697 of record QQSS02203569.1, read on the forward strand.
CTCAGCAAAATAAATAGAGAAGACAAATTGGTGACAATCATGGGTGATCTCAATATTAACCTACATAACTATGACACATCTACTGCCACTTCACACTTTTAAGGTTCAATAGCCTCTCTTAATTTCCAACCCCTAATCCTGCAGCTCAGTCGAAAAGCACCTAGGTCGCAAGCTCTTATAGACAATATATTTACTAATGATAGTAGGTATAACATTGTGCGCGGAAACTTAAAGAGTTCTATCTCCGATCATTTTGCACAAGGTGCTATTTTAACTGACTACGGACCGTCGAAAAATCGGACAAATGAAGGACGGGGTTACGGTCGATCATACAAACTATTTAACGAAAGGGATTTTCTTGAAGAATTATCTGTCATAAAATGGAATCAGCTTCTTGGAAAAGAAACGAATCCTAACACTTAAACAAAAATCCTTATAGACCAAATAACTGGCATCTTGAACATGATGGCACCTTATCGACGATTGTCAAAAAAAAAATAACCCTTAAGCAAAAACCATGAATCTCGAAACCCACTCTTCAAGTCATGAAACAAAGAGATAAACATCTAAACCAGTATGTGAAAGAAACCAATGAGCAAGAAAGGCTTGAAGCCTACAATATCTACAAGAAACTACGTAATGCTGTCGTATGCATGATTAGGAGACGTTAGTCTGAATACTATAATAACTATTTTCGTCAACATCAAAACAACATAAAAAAGATCTGGGACGGAATAAAGTCCATTGTTAATATAAACAAAAAGAGCAAGTTTTTTTCCCAAGACATTACTTAACAGCAAAAACTCATCCATTGTTGGTACGACTAACTTGGCTAATACTTTTAACAACTACTTTGCCTCGGTCGGATCATCTCTCGATGCTGAAATACCCGATAGTCCTACTTATTTTAGGACTTACATGCCTCAGCCCTCAAGCCAAAACTTTTTTTACGACTGCACGACTGACCCTATTGAGGTGACGAATGTTATCAACTCCCTTAACACTTCTAATGCATCTGGTCGAAACAGCATTCCAAGTCTCTTATTCAAACTTAGCTCGCAAATTTTATGCAATCCGATTTTTTTTATCATCAACGAAACCTTTAAGCAGGGGATCTTTCCTGACATACTAAAACTGGCAAAAGTCAAGCCAGTTTACAAATCAGGACCCACAGAGATATGCAGCAACTATCGGCCTTTCTCGCTATTATCAAATATTAGTAAAGTTATTGAGAAAACGATGTGTACGCGTCTGAACGACTTCCTTGAAAATCTTCACCTACTTTACGACCAGCAATTTGGTTTCCGAACGCACCACTCAACTAACCATGCGCTAGCTAACTTAGTAACGAATATAAATGATATATTAGAAGCAGGTGAATACGCTTGTGCTTTACCTATAGATTTGCAAAAAGCATCCGATACGGTGAACTAAGACATTCTATTAAATAAATGGAGTACGTGGAGTATCTATTAAATCTATGGAGTACGTGGAGTCTCTTTAAGTTGGTTTAAATCACATCCTAAAGGAAGAAAGCAGTTCGTTGCTCTTGAAAGCGCGAACTTCGATATCCAAGTCATGGATTCCCCAAGAATTTTGAGTCCCTTACTATTCTTAATCTACGTTAATGATTTTCGCTTTAGCATAACGTCAGGCCTTGTTCAAAACTTTGCTGACGATACAGTCATTATATTTAGAAATGCTTCTACGAAACAAATGAATGCAATGCTGTCTCGCGAGATCTCAACATTCTATGATTGGCACTGTGCGAACAGACTGTGCGTCTTAACAAATTGCTCAGTTTTTACGCCACTACAGTAAAGACTCAAAAGCGCGACTCACCACGTCTTTCGTTGCTATTGAGACGGACAGAACGTTACGGTGCCGGTAACGCTAAATTTCAAGGTGCAAGCTTGTTCAATTATTTGTGTAACAACAAGTTAAAATTTCTAATCCTAACGCAACCTTTGGGAGAGAAGTTAAGTGTTTGCTTATGGCTTCATATGCCTAATATTGATTTTGATCGTTGTTGTGGTGGTTGCTTTGTAATTTTTTAAAGCAACTTTTTCGACAATATTTCCCAGTTTATAGTGGCTTTCTCTATATTTGTTTGCCATTATCTTACATGCAAGATTTGCCAGAAAAATGTGTTAGCATGTTGAAGAGTTTAATTGTTCACTAGTCAGTTTTATAAAGGCATGTTACTTAGGCTTCTTTTTGTTGGATTTGATATTCACAATATTGACTACTCATCCTGATACCCTCTGACGAGTAGATGACAATGCAGAAATGAATGCGTTAACTTCATTCCTAAAAAATGGTTTCATGCTTCGTGTTAATTCGATATCTACTATTTTCGCCTCCGTTAATGACTCTTATACCGTACAAACTTATCCTTTGTGTTAGTATAGTTGAGTGCCAATGTCGCGAACGATGATATTGCATTAGTGTCTCATCTCCAGAATACTGCCTTTCCTTTTGAAGGTGCTCGCTTCTTTAAATTCTTTAAATTTGTTTTTTTTAAAGACTTTTATTTGTTGTTTTTTTATAATGATTAATCGAAATGCGGCACTTCTTTCCGCGTGTGCTTGTTTTAGTAAAGTTATTTAAATACTTTTAACACTTGTTTTTTTTTTCCTTAGTACATCTTTATTACTTACTTCGCTGACTGGAACTAGGTGGCATCCTCAATCAGATGAGCCCCGGCTACCGAGGATGTCTCCTATTCCAGTAAGTGCATTTCTTATATAATTTTTGATTTTTATATGGTTGTATATACGATGCATTATTGGGAAAATAAAATTGTTGTCTTGTCTCTCTTGTCTCTCTTGCAGTGACGCCTTTAGAACCTATCCGAAAATGACTATATTGGTCATAGTCTGGAAGATAAGAAAGGCTTCTCTCAAAAAATTATTTATTTGAGTTTACACTTGTGAACGTCTGCTGATACGTATGAACGTCTGTTCGGCGAAAGGCACACGTAGGCTTCAGTTCAAAACCATAAACAACGTTTGTTATGGTCTAACAACCGAGACTTATAAGTGTCAATTTAAGAAAACCTGCACATTTATATGGAAGCTAGCAAACTGCGTATGTCAGACAAACTGAATATTGCCAGCATTGTCAGAGAACAATATATTCACATTCTATCAAGTGCGACATGCACTTTCCGCAACGCCATGGTCCCGTTTGTTCAGTTGTTGAGCAGTCCTGCGCATGCCTTGCAGTTTTCTCAGCAGCAATGTTTTCACATGCGGCGATACAAGCATATACGTAATTGCATTCACTCCGCATTCGGTGTGCAAGAGGAATTGAGCTGGACATCATTCCAATCCAGGCCCAAGCTCCCTAACTCCATTTGGTAAAGTTAATGTAGTTACATTATGGTGTCGCTATGTCGGTGAAACTACCGAGGAAAAATATGAAAGCTCTTTGCATCCCGAAATTCCTACGTAAGGATATTGGATTGTGTCCTTCCGTTGCCTTCTGCGTCGTTTTTCGGTCTATCAGAATAAACTTAAAATCGGGTTTGTCGGTATGATTAGTGGTACTATCTAGAGAATTTTTTTTTTTTTTGTTTTGATGACTTGCACGCTCTGGAAATGTCTCCAGACTTCAATGCGAGTCTGCATTTTAGATGTTTACCTGGAAATGAAATCGACTGACTATGAATAATACCAATGTCAACCTTCACATATGTGGAGAAAACATGTGTTGTATTTATGTAACTGTAAGTAGGTTTTCTGTCGAGCTGACTGTCTCCTTTTTAATTTAAAAACTTAGGGATGTTTGAAAAGAATTGAATCCTATATCCTTTGAGATTTGAGCAAATTAAAACACTGGTAGTCTAAAATCAGCAGTCTTCGTTTGAATGAGTAATTCATGAATGTTCTTGAAGCCGTTTGACTGCTAGGTAAAATTTACAGGAGAGAGTCCGCTTTCGCCACCTATACTACCGGAACCCTGCACAATGGCAGTAACTCCTTGCCATTCAGTTAAAAGAAAAGTCAAACTTAACGCTTCGCTTTGAAAACAAGAAATGAAATGCAAACCTTTAGCAGACCCTTTTAGTGAGGAAAGTCTTGCAGGCTGCTTGTTTTTCTCTGAGCAGACTTAACTTGTTTGCAGGCTGGCTATAGCGCAGTTTTCTAGAATGAGTATGGAGATCATTCTGCCGTAGAATCGAGAACAAGGTGCCATCCAGCAACATGAATCAGGACGTTTGAAACCAATATACTTCTGAAGAGTGAGAAGGGTTCCTATTTTCAGCTTGCCTGATCAATATTAATCACCTTTCTGGGAGAAGCCTGATATTTCCTTCATTTCCCCGCCAATATTCAAAGCAAGATCAGCCTCATTCTTTTACTTGAGAGCCTGTTTGATTTTCAATGTTTATTGCGTTTTGATGGCGAATCATTTTTAAAGATTCGACGAAAATTTTAGTGAAAGAAATAAATTTCTGATGAGCTTTTCATCTTGCCATTCAGCTTTGCCTAATCTGAGATGTTTTTTGAAGCGTTAAAGAAAAATGATTGAAGTTTAATTGCTCGCTTCTTGTCCGTGAAAGTATAATGGAGCAAGGCCCAAGCTCATAATTTTCGGGAAAGGTCTAAGGAAAAAAGTAATGCATTTTGCTCTCTATACGCTAAACCCCTTGCCGTGTCGACATTTTTCATTTGTCAATACATTAAATTTCGTTGGCTCCCTACTATCTTTAAAAAGGCACCTCGATTGATCATGTATGGCCAGGCATTGCATCCTCGTGAGTTGGACGATCACTTGCAAAGCAAAGCACAGCGTATGCGACCTGTGCAGATCGGAAATCCATTAGGGAGGTACCCGGTGATTGATCATAGTTAGATGTCGATCATAGAGGTAACCGTATGGCAGAGCAGCCCAACTGGACGATGCCAACTGGACGATGCCCAACTGGACGACGACCCGTCTGGGCGCTGCATTTGTTCCCAGTATGCACTTTATTAGAAAGGGGCAATCGGGAGCAAGATGGCCGTTAGTGTGTTTGGACACTCTGGTACGCCCCAACTGGACGACGCCTAACTGGATGACGCCAACTGGACGAAGCGGACGATGCCCAACTAGTTGATGGCCGATCTTGGCGCCGTCTGTGTAATGGAGCCTACAATTGGGAAGAAAAGGCTCCCGAACGTAATTGTTGTTGGTGTTGTTAGCGATGCCTCCACTGATCTCTAGCTAGTTTCTGAAGGGAAATTGCTGCACTTCTTTCCCAAAAATGGACTCTTCCACTGAGATGAAGTAACCTGACCCTGCCACTGAAGATGAGGTTCAATTGCGGTTTCTAATCCTTCACTGACTTATGCAGGCTAATTTATGCAGGAAGCAATAGGCCCTATAGGTAAGAGGTAACATTTAGAAAAATCTTATTGGATACTTTCATGTTGTTAAGTATTTATTGATCCTTTTACTTTTTAATGGATAGGAAATATTTGCATATTATAGATAGTTGGACATGTACTGTCGACAATGTTGTACATGGCTGGATCACAGTTTATTTTGTGCGTGAATGTTGTTAGTAGTTTTATTGCAGTCTTGATCGCGTTTATGGCGTCCGTAAGCGTAATTTCATCTCTGGTTCCTCATGGGCGTGACTTGTTGCCAGGCGTGTCGCAGGATAGCTTCCTCATGAAACACCCATATAAATTCTTGCGCATTTATTTACAAGTAGCTTGTGAGCAATTAGAAACTGTTCATAGCGTTTAACAAGAAGTTTCAGCTCTTTTACGCGTCTTTCTAACCTACGCCTATCAAAATGACATGAACAGTTTACGCGAGCAGTAGAGGGTCAACATTTCAAGATTTGGGTGTGGTAAGGCATAGAAAAGGACCTCTACGGGGCCAACCGTCCGCAGAGAAGGGAAAATCAGTGTAGAGAGATTCAAAGGCCGCAAGAAACTTCAAATACTGCGTTCTCGCAGGCGAATTCGGAGGAATACCGAGGCGTAATAGTGAAGTAACTTTGCTTATCGGCCCTGGTCGAAAAGATCTTAGCTTGTTTGGGGAGGCGATTGTTGTGAGTAGAGAAGCATTGCGTAGTAGACTAACCACCTACTTCCTGTACTGATCGTCTCCTGTTCGTTCGACTTCTTTGTCTTTCAAGTTTCCCGTTTAATAACAATAATAAGATATAATTAATCTAAGCGAAACTCGGACGAGGTAAATGGACTGCCGGATATCAAGATAAACCTCGCGTGGAGCAAATTGCAATAACACCGTTAAGAGGATATCATTCTAACGCTTACTCAAAAATATTCATATGCTCCAGATGTATGACAACTACTTCAAAATACGACGAAAACGTTCACAACTTATATAGCCATGCTTGAAGAGACGAGGCTGCAATAAGCAATGCACACACCCCCACACAAACAAACACACACACACACACACACACACACACACACACCAACCTAGCACCAATATCGACCAAAGCATTTTGACAACTTAGCCCTCCTATCGCAACGACTAGAAATTTGTCGCAAGGCTACACATGTTGTAATGCCTACTTTCGCTTACTACCCTATTACTCGAACTCCCTTTATTCGAACCTGCCATTTCCGTTATTCCCTGAAATGCCAACAACAGCAACAATAAAAACATTGCTGTAACCTCGCTTGAAAGCATGATTTTAATGCTAAACTATATAAGACATATAGGCTGAAAATGGTTTCTACTCACTCTTGTAATCGGCGTGCGAAAGGAGAATTTCCCGACTAGAATTTATATTATTTGCTCCATCATTGTAGGAATCCTGAGGAGCTGGCATGAATTTGGACATCACTTTTGAATAGTGAGATTTCGTGGTGTTATTGTGAACTGGGCACAAATAACATGTTTTCCAAGCGAAACCGCCGTCTTATTGACTGAGTTAGATCAAACAAGACATATGCGTTCCAAAGTATGTAGGCGAGGAAAACCTTTTCTTCTTTCAGCCTGTCTGGTCGCTTGTAAGGGCCCCTCTTTTGCTGTGAGCTCATTTTAAGGATCGGCGTTCCATTAATCCTTGAAAATCGGCGAATAACTGGAGGGTTTGGTGTGAAACTTAGTTCAACAAATCCTAAAAGTGATATTTTCACTTTGAAAACCGGCGAAGAAATCGAGGGTTTGGGGGTGAAAATCAGTTCAACAAATCTTAAATGTGCGACATCTTTTCACTGTGAAAATCAGCGAAGAACTGGAGGGTTTGGTGCGCAACTCGGTTTAGCTAATCCTAAAAGTGCGAGGTATTTTCACTGTGACGACCTGCATTTTGATTTCCATGATTTCCGTTTCAATTTAAGCACCGTGCAAATTTGAAAGCTCCTTAGAGTCTAAAAGTTGAGAAGTGCGCTTGTGGATACTGAATCTACCTGAGAGGGATGCAAATGCTTGCTCCATCCAGGTAGGTCATCTAGGTATCAAAATGGCCTCTGCTGACGATAACTTTGCCATGAAACAAGATGCAATGGCGTGGCTATGGCAAATAGGATTGTGACAACCACGCCATTTTTTACGGATTTTTATGAGCTACGAATTAAAAATGGCATAATCATTTGGAATTACCTGCGAGGGCTGACATTGGATGTTTTCCTCAGTGAACCGAATTTGAAACTCACGTGATACACGTAGGATACAGCCAAATCTATCATCCGGACCACTACAGAGGTTTTGCAGTAACAAAGTAGATGCACGCAACCCGCTCGAGATGAGCGACGTGCTTTTTATACGCCGGTCTCTTTATGTCATGGTGAAGCCAAATTCTGTTCAGAATATGCTGATTTGGCCTTTCTTTGGCTTGGTGCAGATAAAGTCAGTGCTTAGTTCTGCTGGGGCGTCGTCTTTTCTATTTCTCTCTGACATATAGTAGCGACTCGTGATGAATTGGTTGCAAGCTTTCTTGCGATGAATTATTCCCATTTCTTTGCGGTAAATAACCTTCCGATATCAACACGGGGACGGGGGCCACGTATAAATTTGATGAGGGAAATCTATTGGACTGGGTCAGAACGTTAGCACTATTTAATAATTCTTATGTGTACAAATATAATATTTCGACTAACTGAAACTATATTGTCCTAATTTTTGATAGCAGTGGTGCAAGGGAAACCTTTTGCTGACATGAAAAGGAGATTTCTTTCTCACCGGATTCCACACTTTTCATTACAAGAGAGAAACAAGGGCAATGCGATTACGACTGAAACCGCAACGGTCTTAAGTTTTAGATTGTACTTTCAAATTACGAAATACAAATGGTACGGCACATTTGAAGCGAAAGGGAAGCTAATATTAGAAGTCAACTTTCTACATCGGTTATGGAGCTGTACAAAAGTCATCAAAGACGCGTTCAAGCCTATTAATACCATTTTCATAAGCAAATACGCGACCACAGAAAATTGTGGGAATATTAAATACACTATCTTTTTAAACGCGCCAAAGCGCCAGTTTATAATGCAGACAAGTCTGTGCCCATCTAAGTATGGCACGTTGGCAGTCCACCCGCATCAATAGCTTCTCGTTCGCATATGAGGCTCAACTGAAGTTTTTAGACTTTTTATTGAAAAACTTTCGCTCTGCAGTTCTACTGGCATTTTCGCATCTTTAATGGCGGCTTTAGTATTGGAGTGTTCTGTTAAGACGGACCGCGAAAGAGCCCATTCGTTGCGCTTTCTAGTTTGATTGCTTAGTATCTCCGACGGAGACACTGAAAAAGCAGTCGATGCTTCATCGTAAGGGAAAGGACCAGGAACGGAGGGAGAGGCCAGTCGTGGGCAATGTGGCGCAGCCTGAAGTAGTGTACTTTGACAGCTTGCACTGCTGCACGTTTGCCTAGAATGCGCATCGGTCTGGTTAGGATAGACCTGATGCACAGGATCGCCAAGGTTACTTTGAATAGAATCATTAAGTTTACATTTAGCTGCAGTTGGGCTTAGAGAAGAGGAGGGTAGTATCTGGGTACTTCTTACCTCTGCCCTATCAAACTTTTGATACTTCAAGTATTTTCCCCGAAATGACAAGTAAGGATCAGGTTTCTGAGACTTCATGTCGTTGCAAAGCTTTCGCTCTTTCTTCAGGATTTCGTCCATGTCGAAATGGATCTTGGCCTGCTTCTGCTGCAAGGATTGCATTTCTTCTCGTAGCTGCATCAACTTCGTCGCATCTGTCTGCTGGCCTGCTAACGTCATGCTCACGTGACACTGCCTCATCTGCCGGCTAATGTCTTCCGCCTCCGCGTTTAGGGACCGCTTGATCTCCGCTATCTTGTCGTTGGTGAGCTTCTGCTTCTTTCTCTGTTCAGCGGCGAGTTTGTTTTCAGGAAGGGCGATCGACCTGGACTTTCCCTTGGCGAACTTGTAGGTTTTTCGGACTTCCGCTTCGGCCAAATGTCGAAGTTCTTTCTTATTTCGAAGAAGCTTCGGATCCCTTAACACCATTTGATAAGCTGTTTCGTTGACGGCTGTATGCCATTTCTTGTCGCTGCGGCGAAATATCTTTGAACGCTCGCGCAAGGCCAGCCGATTGGTAACTACCTCAATGTCGCGAACGTCTTGCTTCGAGGGGTCCTGCCTTATGCCTGCCTGGTGAAAAGCCGAAGACTGTAGGTTAATGACTTCATGCGGAAAGGCCATCGTTGGAGCGTCTTGGTAGTTGCATCCACGTGTTACCAGTGAGGCACAGTCTTTGACGGTAGATGACGATGACCGCGGAATAGAGTCATCCTGATTACCGTCAGAGAAGGAAGTGGACGTTTCCTTGCGCAAGAAATCTTCGCTGCTGGCATCTTCATCGTCAATACGCTTAGCATGTTCAGTCGCGTCGGGAATAGACGGGTTCGATTCCATTTCAGAGTCCACTACACAGTCATCGCCATCCTTCATCTCATCGAACACGTCGGAGTCGTAACCGTCAGCGTCATCCGGAACATCATTGGAGCACTCGACGTCTACGATGTCCGCAACTGTGGAATTTACTGACCCAGATGTATTTTCATGACCGTCGTCGCAGGAGGCAGGACAGTGTGAAGGCCTACGCGGGATGGTACAGGCATCCGCATCAGATTCAGGGTAGACCTCAGTGAACTGTTCAGGTGAGGAGTCTTCGATCTTGACGGAGGCTACGTGGAGGCTGGCCGAGGTAAAGTCCAACTTTGGTAGACAGATTTGGGCTACTTTTCGTGAGTTGACATCTGCTATCGTACTGTGATCTGCTAGATTGAGACCCGAGATGCTAGCAGTATCCTCATGGAGGAAACTCCTATTGACAACAGCTCGTGAACGTTCAATAGCACCGCTTAAATGCTTTGGTAGACTCTCCTTGCACGTGGTCTCCTGTCTGAGCCTCTTAATGCCTCGGAATAGTCCCTGTGACATCACAGGATGAGTGCGGTCAACACTGAGGCACAAGTTTTGGTTGTCATGGTGGTCTACATGCTGGATAAAGGAATGACTGATAAAAGAAAGCATATCTGACCCCACATTCTGGCTTGACAGTGGACGAGCAAAGCTCTCGGGAGGCACTGTTTTTTCCAGTTCTTGACTGGCTACTTTGTTCTTGAAATTTTCCGCTGGTGGTATAGTCTTTAATGGTTTCACTATGGGGAGAGGATCGAATTTAACTTTCGACGCACTTCCATTCCCATCCCGATTTTCCCGTTTTCCATTCGCATTGCATGCCTGACGAAATACAGCCGAGTCTTTGCCAGTAGCAAGCAGATGTCTCTCCTCGGTGATTGTCCTACTTCTAGCAGCAGCGTAGCCTGAAGCGCGGTTACGTTTCGAAATTTCATCGGGCGTGATCCGTCCATCATAAAACATGCCCACAGAGTTGTTGATTTGAATTGGAAGTCTGCATAGATCAAGTCTGGATGAAACGGAATCCGGATTGTTGCACATTCCTCCAGTCAGTGACGTGTCAATCTTCTTCCGCGCGTTTTCTGAAAGATGAAAAGAGGATTTAGGTTCTCCGTTTCAACAGCAGCACAAATAAACAATGGTTGCCTAAATATCTTGCTATCTATCCTGCAGTCGTTTGAGTAGAGGCAAACTTCTCAGGAAAATAAACTTCCTATCAACAATATACAGCCGCTTGTTGTAAACTTCATAAGGGCATGGACCGGCGAATTCCCGATGCGTTTCACCATGCTTGCATATGTCTCCACACACACAACCACACACACACACACACACACACACACACACACACACACACACACACACACACACACACACACAC
>QQSS02203580.1:0-11939 GCA_003687565.2 Craspedacusta sowerbii
TATATATATATATATATATATATATAGACATTAAAACGAGATGGTCAGGTCTATATGTGCTGATATCTTCGACACCAGTTGTGTCTTCGCTAGACCCGCTTCTGCATAATGCAAACAACACAAAAATTCTCCTCAAAAGGACTACTTAAATAGCTCGTCTGTAGGGACAGACACGTGCAGGGTATAGCAAGCGATAATCAGGTGTAATCCAATACGCGGGGTTAGACGCACGAATTCGTTTATGAACCATCGCTGATAGGTCATGGCAATCGGGCAACAACATTTCAAAGCCAGATTTAGCTAAAAGTAGTGATAGAACTAAGGAGGATTTTGTAGGTACAATCTTGGGAACTTCTTCCGAGAGGTTCAGATTATTACTGATTTTGTTCTGTACTATTGCCTTTCTTCGAAAATAGTGATGGAAATATTTTTCTGCATTGTAGGAAATGGACTGATAAATATCTTTACTACTTGTAATACAACAGCACTTTTGAATTAACGCCAAGTATTATTGTACTCAAGAACCTTGTTTAATAAAATCTGATTTACTCACTTGTAGTCTCTTCAGCCATGATTGACGAACGGGCCTACCCAACACCAAACATGCATAATTACGCAATTGCAACCATTCTTTATCGCGAATGATTGCATTCTGTAATCAATGCTCAGTCCACCGAAATACTCAACTCCCGCAGCAATGTCGGTTTACACCCAATCACATCTAATGAAATTATTGGCCACTGCTTAAACGCTTCTAGAGTTTGTTGGCCATACAGTATACTTATTTGTCTTCTAAATATTGATCACATTTGCTCTCAACCCCAATTTCTTATATTATTAACCTATCTTTTACGGATCTTTCCTGGAAGGCTGAAATTAGCTGAATTGGCTCCAATATACCACTAGATGTGTAGAAATAATCGTCCAATTTCCCTTTCATGATATATTAGTAAAAATCTAGAGAAGCAATGTAGACGCGCCTCCATTCGTATTTAGAAAGGTGGAACTTCATTTACGATTTACAATTCGGCTTCCAAAAGAATTTCTCCACAAGACTGCTTTAGTTATTGTTCTTGCTTCCGTAAGCGATATCGTTCCAGCCAGTACAGTTATGGACCTCGTAGACGACGCTATTGCACCAGATTCACTTTGAAAGCAAAGTAGAAAAAAATTCTTCTCTAGTACGGTAGGGATTCTCGTTGTTGTCTTTTATACCCTTTTGTGAATTGTGTATCCACCAGATTTGAATTGACGACTTTAACTTACTTATTCAATGAGAGGCTTTTTGCTTTTCCTTGTCGATATGATTCGCACAATTTATCACTGTTGTAAACATTATCTATGTGTTGGTACCTTAACCTATTTGCTTCCGCGCTGCAATATGCCCAGAGTTCTAGGGGAAATTTTGCAGTTCGACGCAGGCTTCACTTAAAGTGTAATAAAAAGGTATGCATAAAACAGAAGCTCCTGAAACTTGGCCAATTTTCTTAAAATATTTTAGTCCATCAAATGATTAGGAAATTTATATTTAATTTACAATGTCTAAAATTAAAGTCACAAAGTCATGAAATAGCTGCCACATTTAAAAAAAAGTTTAATAGGTTTGAGGAGTAAATGAATAAAAACAAGTTTACACAAGAAAATTGAACAATCCTCACTTGAGCAGCCAACTGCAGCATAGCATCTACAATATGTATAATATATATTTGCAAATATATTTTATGTTTCAGTGATGCTTCAATTACCACAATTTTCATTGTTGCAATGCATTAGCAAGCGGCTTTAAAACAAATTAGTTCTAAAGGCATAATTTAATATACAGCCAAACACCGCACAATATTACCATGTTACATTTAAAGTTAGTTACAATTGTCCACTTTCGTATGATACGCTTCCAAACAAACTTCTGAATGGAGACTAGCGTTGGACAGACAAGACGGGAGAATGTAAACAGTCTCAAGCGGCAGCCCCTTCCTGGTTTTGAGACCTCGTGGCAACATTGCTTGATAGGACGCTGGTCTTTGGTACCCTCCTCAGGCCTTTCTAGTTGTGGTAGTGCCTGCCTGTCAATGTGATGAACGCGTCATCAGGATTCAGCTGGTTAGTAGGAATTTTTGGTACAGCAGCAAGCATCTTTGCAATAACATCGTGCGCGAAGTAAATCAGTCGCATGAAGATATCTGTCCTGCTTCTTGAACTGCACAAAGACAGATGCTGCATACGGCTCATCCACAGACCAGTAAGTATTATTATGGCAGGTGGGTGCATCATGAAAAGCATCATGCCAAATCAAATCTTTCTATTCATGAACACTGCTCCAACTTAGATAGATAGCTTATGAGCTTATTTCCTATATAATAATTGGTGCCGTACACCAGGTTTAAATATTATGTAGGAAAGTTTCCAGGCTCTAGTTGAATAAAAGCAATCAACAGCATCAGTTGAACTAAATGCTGGGGAGATCACATTAGTGCTGGTGCTAGGGACTGCAAAATCGTGTGATGGTTTGAAGTTTGGTGTGCTAGAATTTGGTGACTTGCGAAATGGAACGCATTGCTGCTGCATTCCGTCCGCACACGTTAGCAAATGCGAGGCAGTTGATGCCTCGTTTGTTGCGTTGGAATCCATCTTTGCGATAACTGATACCGGTAACTGCGGATCAGTTCACGCTGATGTGATATCCATCGCTGTGAAAGCAGAATGACTTAAGATTTTGACGTCGTCTCTGATTGGAGGTAAGCTCGTAGACAGTAACGGAGTAGCAGCGTGGGTTGTTGTGACGTTAACCACATGGGGTGCTAAGGCGTGCTGTGGCGGTTTGCAAGTGAAGTATGATTTCAAGGAGGTGCAGTAAGGCTGTTTCTCTATGAAACGCATCGACTTTTTCGTTTAAAACCTTGAGAATTAGTTGAAGGATATTTTCAATTTAGGCAGTCTACCTGACAAAATACATCCACTTACCACGCTTATCACCCGGCCGATCGTCGCACTCATATCTGTTATCAAAATTTCCAGGTACAACATGGTAGTTATGAACAACGTAAAACGTGAATACATACATACGCTGATTTGATGGACCGGAGTCGTAACCCCAAGTATTCGTCTCTCCCCACTGTAGACATCGACTGCGAAGATTCGATGTATCGTCAGAAAAAGCAGTATACGAATTGCATGCAGTCGGTTTGGAATTTGTTTGACCCGTCATGTAGTCTACCACCGCTGTTCCAAGACTATTCAGGGCGGTAGCGAGATGAACAGTACGTCCCACAGATGGCTTATAGCAGTGCACTCGTATTTGCTTAAAGTCGATAAGACGCCTCAAGCTGTGTAGGCCATTAGTTGATAGAGTGTAGAATTCGGTGCTAGCACGAAGCAGAGATGTTATGTCATCAGTGTTGTAGGTGCTTGGGCTTGGAAAGGTTCCTAAATTTGTATCAACATTTGCGACCTTAGTCCAACCACCTAAATGGAACAAAGTTATATTTATATCTGTAAAGATGGCACACCGATCAAAATAGGTCTTTGTTCTGTGGCCAGATACTGACGTTTTGGTTTTCAGCAAAAAAAGCGTCACTTCTTAGGGAAATATTTAAACGCTTTACACTAGCAACTAACCCAAATTTAAAAACTTGCAATGTTGAGAACGTATGATGCTGATTACTTTGATTCAATTAACTGATTGCCATGGCTCCCAAGTTACATGAACCATGACCTTGTTAAGAAAATCGCAGGGGAGGGGGTACAGCAACAGTTGTTGTAGCTTTTACCCTCAAGGCTAATAAATATGGTGGTCAGGGCAGAAAAACAGTACGAGCAAATTCATATGACATGGCTAGCTCATTCTAATCTTGAGTAGGACAAATTAATGAGACATGCAAACCTTAACGAAGTCAAACAGGCAGCTAATTTTGCAATAATTTAGACGCATAACAAACGTTTCGATCCACAGATTCAGCAGGCAGGATTGGAGAACTTAATCGTTTCTTGCTGTGGATAGGAGAATTTGAATTGTGGTTATTTATTCAATATTTCTTAATGTTATATAATTGCTTATGAAATTGGTGCACAAAAATGGCGATGTACATGGTCGTGGGTATTAAGAATTGCGTATTGTATTTTTCAATTAAATAAATTCTGCTCTGTATACTAATCTCACATCATAGACGTTGAACATTAATCGATCGAGTTCAGTTCCTAGTCCAAATGCCCTACTGGCAGAAGTAAATACAATTTGCTGATGTTTGTTCAATTAGCATACGCGTGTTTCTTAACGAGACAAGAAGGACCGCATATGTCGATCAAACAAAATCTACACATTCAGTTAAACAGTAGTAGTACATCAGACTTACGAACGAAACAAAAGCATTTCTATTAACTGTTAGAAAAGTTGCCTCAGGATCTTGAAAATAACCTTTTATTTAGCAAGCGCGTTTTTTCAAGCAATCTTCTCTCATCGACAAATCAACTCTTTCACGACAGACTGACAGACGGAACGCATAAAGAGTTACCTCCGTCTGTCTCCATATCGCAAAACATCAAATTGCAGTTCCATAGGCCTGAATCCAGTAGAGCCCCGACTGAAAAACATTACCGGAGCACCGCGTAGCAAGATGAAAGCAGGATATCGCTGGTGTATACTTTGACTTGCCAAGGACTGCAAACGAGAAAGCACGGTCAGTTATTAATAATGGAAAAACTTTCAATGTCACTACCAATCAAAAGCATTACGCTGCTTCAGGGGGGCGAGGGTACTGTCTTACGAATTGTTATTATTTGTGGGATACGGCTTGGAATCAGATCTATGGACCTCTACGCCAGATCAATCTATTTTGAATACCTAGGCGTGTTATTTCTTGTGTTTTATGTTCTTAACAACAGCAATAGGAGATGTGGGTCGTGCTTTATGTGGTTATCATAAGCGATATTAGCCTTGTTTCAGCATTAACTGTTCTTTAAACCTTTTGCACAACTGTAGGTTGTCATCCTTTCAATCGTCCGCCCAGTTTGGGCAACGTTTATCTTCAAGTGACCTTTAAAGAATTAAAGTTGAACTGATCGGTGATTCAGAATTTGCTTTAAAGTCTACTATATTATACCGTTTTTCCCATCAGAAACCTTAAGAAAGATATTCAAAGTAGGGCAGCATAAAAGGAGTTATTTAAATGGAAACTGCCGCAGTCGCAATAAGCACATCTATTTGTGAGAGACTTTTTCACGACAAATTTGGCTTTTCATAACAAGGAAGGAGACCCTTATTGAAAAAACGCTATTATGCGCAATGCAGCAACGTCTTAAATCTATTTACTTTATATTTCCTGGGTATGTAACCATCTCTCAAGTACTTCTTAGCTAGTTTTCTTCAAACCACGCATCTAGATATATATATATATATATATTGATAAATGTATTGATAAAAGTAGTAATTAGCACTTGCCTGGGCACAGAAATTCAGGATCCCAATCTATGGATTTCGAGCAAAATTCCTACAACGAGACCGAAAGAATGCTAGTCACAATCTTGAAACGAAAAAACCAGATGGACACATATAGCAAGGGATTTATTCATCAGACGGGTAGGGATTCTCTCTTCTGAAGCAGCCATAGTGAGCAGGTTGAACTTTTACTGCCAGTAGGTCGCATTTTCTTCAAGCATACGTGGTGTGACGTAATACAAACAGTAACTATTTGCTCTCCTCGCTTCAAATTATTATGTTACGATTATATACAACTGCCTGTTCAAATTTATTTCTGCCTGATTGAAGAGACAATTAAATATTATTGTCTTTGTCAAACCGCTCGACTCGCATTTTTCAAACAGTGACAGAAGCTGTTAAACGATGATGATTTGCAATTGCTCTTATAATTTGATTTCGCATACTTCTCTCGAGAAGTATTAAGGGGCAGTCTTCAACTTTGATTATCTTTGCTAAGAAGAGCCGTCCTTACCATTGTGTGACATATTTTGAGAAATTTTCTGTAAATTTTTATATGCAGTTTTAGGACAAGATTTTGTTGTTGTTGTTGTTGTTGTTGTTGTTATTGTTTTTGTTGTTGTTGTTGTTTCCTCGCTATCGTAGCCCAAGAATGCCACTCACCGTATTTGACGCTTTGTAGCAGGACAAGCCGAATATATTCTCTGCGTTTTCTTGTAGGGTAGTGCTGTATATCCATCGCTCGCATTTCTTCATTTCATCCATGACTCCAGCATACACGCATTGAGGATCAGCCTTACACTTGGTAATGCAATGACACAATCGCACGTTCACCATTTCCATCACATTCTTAACACACTTTGCATCATTTCTTTTTGTAAAAAGCACAATCTCGCATTTTACGAGTGCTAGAATAAAAAACCACAAGCCAATACTTGCGTTGGCTTGCCTGCAAATCATCATGATTTACGGATCCCATCAGCTTCCAGCTACAACTTGTCGAAAGATTATCTGCAATCTTAGTCTTCATAGCAACGGATATCATGTCAGAACTCTCCTGTCAGAATTTTTGTGCTCGGAAAATAAATACAATTAACTGATCTTGATCTATTCAGAAGAATGGATGGTTAATGCAAGTCTGAACTTAATACTACATTCACAGCCGAGATACATAATTGAAGAAGTGCTGGCAATTGCAATATATGTATTGTATATAAATACATATACGGAAAATGTTCTGCTCTTCATCATGTTCGTGTCTTGTATAAATAAATAATGGCAGGCACTTGGAGTTATTTAATATATAATACGGAAAAATGAGACTTGTCAGTCAAAATACCTGCAATTTCCTACAGGAACATCTCTCAAACAGCTCCCTCCTGATTTCCAGCTTTCCGCGTAGTGTCGACTTCAAACGGCTTGCTTTTCGAGATCAAGATCGCGAAAATCAGGGCGAAAGGCCAGTGAAAAAGCTTACTAGCACGCGGGTGGGCAAACGTGCTCGCTCTATTGATTAACGAGTGATAATGATATGGAGGGGGGCAAGAAAACTTCAGATGAAGTTTGTGGCAAATTTTCCATACTGGCAAGGAGACCTTCGGCTTAGTCTCCTTCTATAAAAACGTCTGAACTTAAGGCCTCTTTACAGACTCACCCTTGACTGCGATTGGAAGGTGGATCGAAATAATCGATGTGGGTTGCAACTGCTTAAAAACTTACAGGTAAGCATGTTTAGGGTTGACCTTAACAAACCACTGCTCAGATGAATTGGTAGTGTTTTAAAGTGTTCCCCTTCACAGAAGGGCACCCGAAACATCTACACTCTCCAGCAAGGTTTGAGAAAGTGTGGCCGACACGACTGTGGCCGATTTTGCATTCAGGCGCACAACAAGACCTTCCATACATGCTAGTTGTAGTTTCGCAAGAAACAACAGCAAACGTAAAACTCTTTGACCAATGGGATGTGGGTAGATTTCCAGGTGGACGCATTATTTAATTGCATTTTTAAAGGAAATTAAAGCTTTGATGTGACGAGACGCTTAATTTATCCGACCTGAGATAACCTTGGACGAGAAAAGGACCTCGAACTTCGATGCAGGATGGACGAAATATCGAGCTTTAGCTTTCCCCAGACTTGGTATCTAGGTTGAATAAAAGGACTAAGGGAGCCAAATACGCAGGAAAACGTTCTTTTATTTACTTTCCAGGATAAGAATATTTTCTATACGTCGCAGAGCAACGTCTGTGTGCCAAATCCTGCTTCGGTAGTTGCTACATATAGGTTGGGTGTGCTTTGTTCCAGTGGCATAGTGCATGTATACTAACTATAATTTACAATAATATTCTAGCGTTTGCTAGACCCACAGTTAGCAGTGATATTTTTTATATTTTGAGTACTTAGCTTATAAACGACTAAACGTATTTGGCATGAAGAATGAAGTCCGCATTGGGTAAAACTAACTCATGTTCTTGTTCAAATATTTTCCGTTCTAGGTCTTCGTAGGATTTAGTGGGTTCATATTGTTGATCGTTTTAAAGACTTTAAGCATAAGGTTCGTAGCCATCCAACTTCCATTGTACATATATGGGAGATTGCAAGTAGGTAATCGTATGTGGCTGTGTAATTGTTGTATGCAAAGCGAGGGCTCGTTCTTGTAGTTTTTCAATTTTGGATGAGGACACTGCTGAGGAAAAGTGCCACACTAAGGGGCAGTAGTTAAAATTTGACTAGATGTAGCTCTCGATTAGGGCTTTTCTGGGAACAAGTGGAAGGCTTGATTTTAGTCTGATTAGAGCGTTCAGTTGAGCTGCAGCAGCCTTGCAGATTTTGCTAATGTGCTGGTCAAAATTCAATCTGATGTCTATTGTTACCCCTAGGAGCGTCACCCAATTTTCAGTCATTATTTCGATGCCTGTAATGCGCAGCTTATTTCTAGAGGTGTAATTTTTATCTTTGGTCATTAAGATTGCGTTAAATTTTTCAGGGTTGGCCATCATGTCATTTGACATTAACCAGTCGATGGCGATGTTGGATTCTTCCTCTAAGATTTTTTTCAGATCGTCAATGTTACATGCTTGTGGTGATAGCGTATTGTCGTCTGCAAAATTGTGTAGGTCGGCCTTTTCAATAAATAATGCGAGGTCATTTATGAATATGTTAAAAAATTAAGGGCCTAAGATGGAGCCTT
Source organism: Craspedacusta sowerbii (assembly GCA_003687565.2). Classification (NCBI taxonomy): domain Eukaryota; kingdom Metazoa; phylum Cnidaria; class Hydrozoa; order Limnomedusae; family Olindiidae; genus Craspedacusta; species Craspedacusta sowerbii. The sequence goes on from QQSS02203580.1 coordinate 8,620, forward strand.
GAGGTAATCCCGACAAAATCTGTTGGTATGCACTGTATCATCTGCCATCTATACGAACTGTTTGTTTTCGTCCCTTTAAGTACGAGTAGATTTAAGCCAGTGCGTCGGTGTTTAGTCGGTACGCCCCAAGTTTTGCTATTAAAAGATCATGTGGTATGCAGTCAAATGCTTTTGACAGATCCATCATTACAGCGCCAACTACGTAATTCTTGTCGAGGTTTTTCTCTAAGTTTCTAACAGTCGAATTAAAACATGCTGACTATTATATTTATTTCTGTATGCTGAAATAAAAACTGAAAGATTTTTTTCTATATATAGTGCTATTTGAAATTGTAACGATTTTCAAGGATTTTAGAAATTGTATTTAGAATACTTACAGGCCTGTAGTTCTTCTTTTCCGAGCGGTCACCCCTTAAATGTTTGTTTCAGATGGCTTCCCCATATGAAAGATCCCGCTTAAGAAGTTCTCGCTCTCAAAGCGACGGCACGACGAGTGCTTCTCCATAATGGGCAGCGTAGCTGCAACGCCACCCAACACACATCGTCCAGCAAGATTTTGAGTCGACAACGACGAGACACTGACATCAGTCACTGGGGAGACTGCGATGAATCGGAGCTGGTGGCGATACGTGACACGTGCATCGGCATGAGGCCGCAGGACTGCTGCAGTGCTTGCCTTCTTATGTCCTGTGCCGTGAACGAGTGTCATGTGGATTGGGTCAGCGCATGCCAGCTGTACGCCAACGCCCCACGCATCCAATGCTCACCGTGCCCTTGTGTATGATCTGGGACTGATTTGTAATTAGCTGTACCACCAGAGTCTTCATCATGTGGTTGTGGAACTCTTCAAGGATTTGCAGAGCGTTGACTAAGTTGTAAGCGCATGGTTTTCTTGTTGCATATTTAAAGAAAACAACAGTTTCTTATGTGGAGGGTTTACACTCTTTCCTCTTGACTCGTTTCTGTCATGAATTGCTTTCTGTTATGAATTGCTATGTCTGTTATGAATCGCTATGATGCAGAGGAAGAATATCATTGAATCAAACAATAGTAATCTGCCGAAATGTAGGCCAATTCGACAAAAGAATGTTCTTCCTGTTGAGCAATTATCAATTTCTGTTTGATGCTGTTCGCACTACGTCTAAGCGTCTAAATTTATGATTCCAAACAAGGCTGAACACGTTAGTATTGAGAAACTTATAACTATTTCGAAAAGTACGAAGCCACTTCTAATGGCGTGATTTCACGGAGGTCAATCTCTTGTCGCCAAAACAGCAGTGCTATTTAACGCGATATTTATTGTGATTTCATCTCGGATAGAAGAGAAGGATCACTCTGATCTTTCAGATTCGGGGCTTGCCTCTGGTTAAAGAAATGACTTCTACGACCAGTTTAGACGTGTTGTAGGCGCCCCGTTAGACGAAGTTTTGCCCTGAAGTGACTTGGCTACGATCTTCCGTCAAAGCGTTTTTATTGCTCCGAACTTGATTATTAACACCACCTTGAAACCACAAAGCATTGCACCAGGATTATATATAGTAAATAAATGGGAATTAATTATTGGGAAACCGCACACTCCAATACACACACGCTCACTGGGTTCCGTTCTCTCCGTTGCAAGCTTGCCCTGCCTATTTAGCCGCTCCGACAGAGAATAAGCCGTCCAAAACCCAGATCAACCGATCAAGAGACTACCGCCCAGCACCCAGACAAGTACACCCAGACGAACAGAACAAGAACAAGAAACTTACAAAATAACTTTTCTCTTGAGCTGCGCTCCGACTCCCAACTCCGACTAGACTGACTTACGATAGCATTTAGCTTTATATACTTTAACATATCATAACAAAAACATTGCTTGCGGCTATTGCCGTCAAAAAGCCAAAGCCTTGCAGGGCCGGCGCAGCCCGCTCCCGAACGACCGATCGCCAACAAGCCACGTCTTCCCTACCCTGCGGGTACTTTCTTGAGCATATTTGAGTCCCAGAGAAGGTTGAGTCAAAGAGCTTATTAGCATGAATGAGTTGATGAGCACGGCAATTTTAGAAGAGATTTCGGCAGGATTCTGTTTGTTTGGAATTTAGTGCCATTGAGTACGTTCAGTTAAATTTTGAATTTGTTCTTTGCCATCAGCGACATACATATGTAATAGCCTGCTGCCGTTTCGGATGTACCTAGGAGTACCTTTGAATCCAAAAATGCTCCAACCTTATCTGAGGAATTCGGAGTTCCTTCTCCGGAATAGGCTGCCATTTTTGGAACAAAACTGGGGCTTGCAACCCCGTTCTTTGCATTGTTATAGGTGCTCCAACAGCTACCCAATATTTTAGTTTTAAAGCAGCGCGGAAGTCTTGCAGCGCACAGAAAATGGAGATCGGAAAGCCATCTACCTGTGTGCTAACTTTGATCTTGCTTGCTTAAGTCCTGAACGACAATCTTACCCTATAGAACATAAGATGGCAAGAAATCTTAAGGGTTAAAAATGGACACTATCGTTCATAGAATCCTTACTCGTGTTTATGATTTCCTTTAACATTGAACTGAAATTGGTCACTTTGGGGGCGCCATTGAGTACCTGAAACCCGTTCTATAAAAAGAATACTGACATCGAGGTTAGCTATTGTATTCGCTTGAGCCCTTTCAGAGTTTGGAATGGCACTCAAATCGTGTTAGTTGCTTGGAACCCACTTGTGCAGCCTCGTGTTTGCGTTTGCACATAAGTGAACCATTTCGACGATTACGTTTATAAATTATTAGTTTCTGAGTCCAACGAGATAACAGCGTCATCCACAGAGTTATTTAAGATCTGCTTTGCTTCGGATTAAACTAGCTTAATTTATCAGAAGAAATTGCAGCCCAACTTAACCTGAAAGTCGCTCATTCTTTTGCATGCGTCAGCATTAAACAATACTCCTGATCGCATAATAGGACTCGCTACCCGTTTTCCGTTGAATATCAAAATACGCGATCTGATTGGTTGCAGCGGTGGGTTGTTGATGGCGCGAAGTTTGGATGGCGCGAATTTTTCGTTGGCGCCAAGAAATAGCCAAGGCATGGCCGAGCGTCGCGAACTGTCGCAAACTGTACATGTAAATCTCAGCATTGAAAGCGATGTAAACAAGTGGCTAGACGCGTACCAGCGAATCAGTCACACACAGTGGAATGTGAGGAAAACGTATCCTCATATCGCTAAACTTGTTTTTCGGAAGGATTTTGTTTGTCATCATTCCGATAAAAACAAGCGCAGTTTATTAGAGAGAAAAAGAACCGTCGCTATTGGAAAGAACCTCTGTTGCGAGGCTGCCTTGAAGATTCGCATC
>QQSS02203602.1:0-11937 GCA_003687565.2 Craspedacusta sowerbii
ATTACGTTTCTTAAAAGCATTTATTGAGAAATAAATTGTTGTTGTTGTTGTTGTTGTTGTTGTTGTTGTTGTTGTTGGTGTATGTTGCAGACTTTTTATAACGCGAACTTCTAATATTATCTGGTCTATTTCATAAATGCGCATTTCTTTTATATATTTTGAATGTTAAGGTTAGTACGTTCCCCATTTGATAAACAAAGCCTCCTTTCACTTCCTCTGTAAGTCAAATGAAAAAACTCATTGCCGAGTCTACATTCTTGCGTCCATATATGGAAAGCTCTTCGACACGTCTTGAAAAGTGTGTGGAGGTTCCAAAGTAACAGGCATTACAACCGGCACAAGGAAACTTAAGCATTCATGAAAGAGGTTCTTAATACCTTATTAAGACGAAATCTTAAATGAGGTAAAAAAAAAATTCTAATATTAGCAGCCTTACAATACATATTTACAGTACGACTAATTTTTTGTAAGTTAGATCATATTTGAAACCCAAGTAAGGAGGTTTAAAGTATCTGGTAGAACACGCATAATTTTCTTTTATTTTCTTCGTTATGCGGGACAAGCTTCTTATGAAGGGAAGACTTAACACATCTATTAATAAGAAATTCAGGAAACTTGAGGTTAGAATATTACATATTTACGTTTATAAAACCTTATTGACATCAGTGGGAAACCCGAACCATGAACTGTTAATTTGGTGTATGCGGTCAATCAGGGTATTGATTAAACCAAGCTTATAAGAGAATGTGCAATAGCTATTAAATTGGACATCCAAAAACGGCTGTTTTCCAGCCTCCTCATACTCCACGGCAAATTGAATCTTCGAATGCCTTGATGTACTCCAAAGATGATGTAACTTCGTATGTGGTGTTAAACAAAATGTGGTCAACATATCGATGATTAAATGTAGGCAAATTAAACACCTTACTCGAAATTTATTTGTATAGTCTGTCTCTTCTCCACCTGCCTATTATATATATATATATAACGCTAATCACGTGAATCACGCTACATGGCGATAGTTAAAAAAGAGACGAAGCACATTTTTTAGATGTTGAAGATCGGATCAAAGCCGAAATTTTTAACACTGATCTATGTCTGTCTCCTATCGTTAATTGCAACTCTGAGCAAGTCTTTAATATGCCATCAAGATGATGCGAAGGCATATATTGTGGGAAGAATAGTGCTTACTCGCCTTTTCCTGGCAGAAAACCCGATTTCTAATTAGCAGATTAGTTTACAACTCGGAATGAATCTTATGTCATTTTTGGTATTCGAATGAGGACAACGCTTGCTTCACAGCCATGTAAAGGTAACTAATATAATCTCCCACTGTGATCTCACTGCATTCAAAACGTTTCCTTTCGACAACCATCGCAAAAACAACATCATCAACAAGAACAACAACATAGAACTAACGCTTTAAATACTCAGTCAGTGCTTTCTATAGTTACACGCATTCCACACTTCATAAATAATAAATGAAAGAAAAAAAGAATGAAGAAAAACTATAAATGCAAGGCAAAAATATGAATAAAAGACTGATATTTTGCTAATGCATGGCTTAGAGAAGTCGATGATGCGTTAAAAAGTGAAAGACATTCTCCCAGCCAGGGGCTATCAGATTGTTGCCACTCACCATTTCTCACTCAGACATAAAGCTCGATATGGAGGACGGTGCTGAACAGGAAAGTGTAGAAGTGCGTCGACATTGTTTAGAGGACGTTTGTGAGACATAGCAAAGAGCAAGATCGTATGCAATCATAAAGTAACTTCCTGTTTAACTCCAAGCTTAAAAACACGAAATCCTAGGAGAAGTTCAGCAAAACGAATATGGGCTCGACTAGAATTAGTGCAATACGAAAAGATACCGCTGGAAATCGAAATTAAGGCCTGCCGCTGCAGGTTTTTACGATGAGAATGCAAGAAATGTCAGAATTTGTTGTAAGAAACATCGGTCATGGTACGAAAGTCTTATAATATGATCATCGGTCGTGGTACAAAGTCTCATAAGGAAATGGCTTTATTATGCGATACAAATTGGGTCAGTGAGAGAACGCAAAATTTGAAAGATATTTCTCGACTACTAAACGTTAGAAAATAGAATAGCCCGTGTTTGGAACGCTTTTTCATTGGGGAAAGGTTCAGCCTAAAAAAAGAAGTGAATAAAACTTACATGTTGTCTGAACCCGACCGATACGAAAGTCTGCTAGTTAACAAAGTCATGAAAAACTGGAATGGTAGGCTTGGAAATTTCTTCTTGAAGGCAGGTTTTTTTATTTGAATGTTGTAACAATAATTCGTTTTGCTATTTGTAGAGTGGAGCACCCTTATATTCTATGTTATTTATTCCATACATGTCAGCGAGTCTAGTGGGTAGGGAAAGCTTGCTTACGACTAACGTTGCACTTGCATTTGAACGGTGTTTGTGAAATAATTCATCAAATACATTGGACAGCTTCCTTGCTTACAAGACGTGCACATAAACGTGAATATTTAGATAAATTAAAGCTTCTAGACAAAAGGAAGGTTAATCATCATCTGAAAGGTGATTAATCTGATAGAATTGGCGTATCCTACTCATTACACCGTTCCGGCTATTCCGCGCACCAGGCGTATGTTATTCTTTTTGTTAGTTACGCTAGTTTTTGCAAGCGGGCACGTGCCTATAATGTCCAGTTTCTCTTGTCCCCCGTCACCTCAGAGCGCTTCCACAATAAAATGAAATTCTAGATAAACATTTGCACCAAATTATTTGTACGATCGGCATTAGGAAATTTGTTAATTAACCTCAAACTAGACCCATTGGAAGCCTAGAGGCATCAATTGTCTTCGGACGTTTTATGATCAACGTTTCCTTGTGATCGGCATTCGTAGTAGTAGGCTGTACGTTGTTATACATTTGTGCTTGTTTGTGTTAGCATGTTTCTGTGTTTGTGTGCGTTTGTGTGTTTGTATCTGTATGTGTCTCTGTGTGTTTGCGTGTGTGCGTACGTGTGTGTGTGTGAGTGTGTGTGTATGTGTATGTGTGTGTGTTTGTGAGTGTGAATGTGTGTGCGCTTATCACTAGACATGCTTGAGGAGCGTCTGTGTGTGGTGGTAGACCATGGTGAGCGGGCGTTTCAAGTCTTTGCATGTGTGCTTAGGGTCGCTTAAGGAGAAAGCAAGAGTATCATTTAAAATACTGCTTACTTTGATATTTATTATCTTTAAGGCATTATGGAAAAAGTGTGTTAAAGAACACTTAATCAACACTAAACTGATAAGTCATGAAATTCATAGTAACAGAAGGTTTCAGTGTAAGCAATATTTCTACCATCTGTTCCTGTTAAGATTCCTGCAAAATATATGAAACCCGGTGTTTCAAGTGCAGATCTGCATATACTTGATCATTTTAGTCATAGGAACCATAGTTCCTTGTTTATTTTAGATGAGTGCTTTTTCTCTATAGAATCTGCTGCTGGAATTCACGGCACTGTTTGCTCAGCAAGGCAACGTAGTAATTGCGCTTGTGAGACCTTGAGTTATCTGGGGGCTGAGCTTCCCAAGACTCGCCAAAGTAGTTGGAGCGTTCGAATGTTCTTTCATTGTTCGACTAGGAGAATTCAGAATAAGAGAAAAGCTTTGCTGAGTCGTGCGTAAACAACTCAACGAAGTAAAGCGAGCAGGAAGACATGGCCTTCCTAATTGAATTAGGTAAACCAGTGATAAATTAATCATGCACATTCGATTCTTGTCTTTAAAACCCATTCTCGTCTAGAGTTCCTCTAAAATTTTTGAGGATGAAAGAAAGATAGTCTATAAGATGTTATTGAAGTTACCACCTGCCAGATATCAATCCTTCAGAATCGATTGTTTCTCAGTCAAATGACATTAGAGATTGCGTTTTCTTCCAGCTTGCACTTATCTTAAGTATTTGATAGCGTAGAAAGATTGGTAAAGCGCGATCCTCGATAGTTTTTTTATTTTGCTGAGTTCTACGTCTTGCGAAGTGGACAAAATTGAGCTGCTTGCACAAATTCAAGGCCAAGGATTCTGTGAACAGGTTAACCATTTGCCTTGACTAGCATTGGCATTGGAGGCAACGACAAGAGATTTTTCGAATTCGACTTTCTCTCGGGCTGCAATCTTCTACCGGTCTAATGCAATTGAACACAGATTTTAGCGGAACAGCTTTGTCTTTCATCACTGCAAGAGTATACGTCTCAATAAAAGTAGATCGAGAATAAATAATTTATATCAAGTTCTTGAAAGTACTGTAGACCTTGAGTGTCCTGAGCTGACTTTCAGAATGTAAGCTTTTGCTGGAAGGCACTTATCTTTTCTCCATTGCAGTACAAACTAGCCCGAAGTTTTTAGTTAATGTTGGAATGAAATTTGAGATAAGGAAAGTGTTTCCGGAATAATTAAAAAGAGTGTGAGCACTTGAGTACGGAGGACGGCACAAATGTAAGGTTACATACATTTACGCGAACGCATTTCTTTCATAAAATTGACTAGTTCAAGTGTGAAAATATCGTGTCTTTGTCAAAATTACCTCGAAGACCGTCGAAAAGCCTGTGGTTTGAGCAAGGAGTACCAGTAAGCATCAGGTGTGATGGTGAAGATCTCCGAAAGAAAATACCTTCAAACTCACGAACGCATTCTCGCGTTCGAATCTGATCTGCCAATCGTTCGAATCACTTCAAAACTTATTTGGAATGCTATTCAACGGTCGCTGGTTAAAATGTTCGACAAGGAATCGCAGAAAAGGCATACGAGAAAGTAGAAATACATTTGATGATGAAAACAGCATGGGTCGACTTCAAAAGTTTCAATCGGGAGTTATATCAAGACTTGGCTACAAAAGCAATGCAATACATAATTTCGTAATAAAGCCTGACAGCCTTCGTTACCAATTATGGGATGGATTTATTTCCACTACTTGTTTGATCACGACTCTTTTTGTGACTTTTTTGTCCACTGTCAGCACGAAATATTTGGGTCTTCTGTATGTCACATACGTCTTTGACGCTCTCTATGTGGCTGATACTATTGTGAAGGTTTTTGTTGGTTTTACGGTTAGAGGACAGCTTATTTTGGACCGGAAAAAAGTATGGATGAAATTTGCTAAAGGAGTATTAGCGCTCGACTTGCTGTCACTTTTACCGCTTGAAGTTATCCATTTTTTCTTGCGATATGAAAAGTCCTGGCAATCCGGAATTCATCTGTTTCGCCTGAATCGTGTCCTACGATTTTACAGGATCCCCTTCTTTTTTGGTGAGTGGTCAGGTTGTTTTGAATTGATACACATGCTCAATGTCCTACGGTATCACACAGGCTCTTAAAACATTGGTTGCTACGATTTGAGGAGATTCGGTAAGTAGTGATAGCACAAGTTTTGTACGTCACTTTTTTTGTAAAGTTTGAGGTTTCTTACACTTTAAGTTGGCCTTGTACGTATTTTTGTCAAAGTTATTTGGTGGCTTTAGTTATTAATTTCACATGAAGTGACGGGGATGCTATTGGCAATTGGTAGTGCCTAACAGGATTTGCCAAACTGTTGCCACCAGTGACTTTTGAATGGCTTTGCGAAATTTCTTAATATCAACGGAGAACTTGTTTAACCTAGCCTGTTACAGTTTGATAGCTATCTAAGTGGGTTTTCGGTTGTTGTGCCATCTTGCGCCAGACTTGGCGGGAGATTCGAGTTCATACACCGTGTTGTTTTCCCGCTAAAAATGCTGGCTCGCCTGCATGGGTTACGATGAGCTTGTTTAGACTCGGCAACTATGAAGCTAATATCAAAAGCTTTATTGTTGCCTACTGAGGGATCTCTGAATGTTAAGCTATAGCGCTAGGTATACTGTTGGACTGTTACTAACTAGGCCATTTGCTTCATACTTGGCTAGTATGAAGGGGACATAACCGGGTTTTAAAATTTTGCAATTTAAGATTATTGATAAAGAAAGCCCTTAATATGTCAAATTATTGCATCTTTTAGTTTTATTAGCCCTCAAAAGACCTTTGAAAAATCTTTGGACCCTCAGTGCTACCCACATCACCTGTAAACAACTAAAACTCGACTGTCGAAGGTTATCTCTGACTGATTAACTGGTGTGTTTACACATCTCTCATGAATATCCGTAGGTCGTTTACTTACACCGTTGATAATAACTCACCTAGTCTTTTAAAGCAACGTATGATGTGGCTATAATGGGTATTGGTGAAATTTTTTCCCACTTAGTAAAATATAAGTATTGTACGAAGATAATGCGGAAAGGAAGTACCGTAGAGAAAGGAAGTAGTCAGTTAGTAGCACGTTTTTATGTGCTCAAGGAAGGTTTCTATTATAGTAGAAGCTAGTTTAAGTATATTGGTTTTGCAGTATATGTTAAGAGATTGAACCTTATTAGGAAATTAATTTTTGCAAATCTTTTAGATTGTGATCGTTTTAATCTAGTTGTTTGTCAGTTTGGGATTTTGTTTAGTTCATTCGTCATAACAGCTTTCTGAAAAACGACAACTCGTTCATCATAGATTTTGACTTGGTGAAAAACATCCTTGACACATGGAGGTTGTCTAAAGCGTGAGCCTTACACTATAAGACCTGTGGTTGCATAGAAACAGGTTCCTTATATGAGCAATTGTCATTAATGCTACAATGGCTTGTTTTCCCGCCACGTCCCATGTTTTGGTTGTCATTTAGATGTAGAAATCCTAAGTTCCATGTCATTGCTGCTTGATATTGTGATTTGGGGAATTCATCTTACATTGCTCACGTTCCAAATTATAATGCCTGGCCTAGCCTTGCATAGTTTCAAAGTTTTCAAACTGGACAGCCATTCAAAAGAGTCTGAGATGAATACTTCATGGATGTTGATGTAGAAAAGTCCAAATATGCATAGTTGTAGTATGTATCAAGATTACAGTATGAGACACTGGCACAATTTGAGATGTTGCACATTGTGCATCTTTATCAATCTCAGGTAAAAAAAAAACTCATGCACTTAATTGAAATGTCAAATCAATGATTAGCCAAAGCCTCTGCATCACCCACCAGCAAGTGTAATTTGCTGCTTTTTATCGTGCTACTTCTTTGTATTACATGATCCTGCCAGTGTAACTGAAACTCTGCTGTGTTGACTTCAGGCTTCAAGAAAGTGGTACTTGTATTGTCCATTTTCATATGCATGATTTGAGAACAGTCGTCATTGAGTTTTCATCTCCTAAGTTCTATCACTTTGAGGTGGCTTTTTTCAATGTAGGGAAGTACGAAGAGCGACTTGGATGGAACACCAAAGCAATACGAACCCTCAAGTACATTATAATTGGATTCACTCTGATCCACTGCAAGGCATGTGGATGGTATTCTATTGCATGTCCAAATGAAGCTGACCTTTATTACAAGTGCTATGATTCTGGATGGGCTCATGCTCTTGGCAGTGGTAAGTTCCACGCTTAAAATTGAAATGATATTACCTAGTCTTTAGATGGTCTGCTTTCAAACATGGCAACATTGTTTAGTTTTCAATACACTTAAAAATGACATGTTCTTAAACTTTCCTTTGGTAAGGTCTCCTTGTAGTATCTAGCATATTCTTTTGCATGCATCTGAAGAATAGTTGTTTTTGCAAATTTTGTTTTTTTTTTCCAGATGCTTCTGTTATATATTTTGTGTAATGTTTATTGTTTTATATGGTATTTTATAGTATAATGTGTGTTATTTTATTATTTGTATTATTTTATATCTTGTTTTAAATATTCTCCTTACTATTATTCTTGAACTTGGAACCAATGGTTTTAGCATCCAAAATGTTGACTGACCACTTTAACAAAAAATTTTCAACTTTTGTATTTTCTTTGTTGCATTAACTAATTATCACATGTATGTTTTTGAACTTTATTTTTTCTTTGACATGCAAGGAAATGAATAAGTCATATTTTTCTGTACGCTAGATGTTGGTTAAGTGCATTGTTGTGGATGGTTTCACTCTGAGTTCATTTGTTAATGTTGCTGTAAGAAGCGTTTTATATTTTGAAGTATTCTGGCAGTATGTTTATTGCCTTTATATTCTGTTCTGACTCTTTGTTAACGTAGCAAAAAGCCCAGGTGGTCTTGGATTGGACCCCAATGCAAGTGAAAATGGTAAGTTTGGAATGCTTTATTACTAAGCATTTTTATTAAGCATTGTTATTATAAAATTACCAATCACATGTAGAATGTCTTGTGCCTTGAATGTTGAAAGGGTGTTTCTTGAGCCTGACATAGTCTAGGGACGTAAATCGATGAGGTTCTGAGGACATTGGATGTCGCTAGTTTGTTTTAATTTGAGCTAATGCAATATAGGACCGCTTCGGCAAATGCACCTGTTATTGAAAGAGTACATTGTCTTGAATGGTCAAGTAAGAATGCGCTATTTTATGATAAGCTGCTCATCCAAATGTATGATCATGTCCGTATGAGTTAAAGATTGTTTTGTCCATTCAGAATCAGATTAGCCGCTTAATGATTGTCTTTATTAAGCTTTATACTGTCATTAAAGTTTTATATATTGATGTTCATTGCAGAGACGGAGCGAATTTCGAGTGGTGGACGCTACATGAGGGCTTTTTACTGGACCACGATAACGGTTACATCAACTGGGTATGCCTTTTCCATTAATTTATACACTTACCCTTCCACTCCCTTCACATCTATGCATGCTTGCGTGTTATTGTTGTCAATGGGAACGATTAATTCTTGTGTGAGTCTTGAGTCTTTCTTTCGAATGTTGACATTCATAGCACTATAAAGTAAACCAGCCATGTTTACAAGTCCGGTCCAAATCCGGCTCCAAATCCGGCTCCAAATCCGGCTCCAAATCCGGCTCCAGCCAAAGTGTACCGGTTTTCGCCCGGGTTTATAGCACTTAGACGATTCGATAAACGCACGATGCGTTTGATATCCTGCAATTAAAGGTCAGGCCGAACATCTATGTCCGGCGGTTGCTAACGCGGGATGGGCGACCAATAACACACGGAAGTCTGTGTTGCGGCCGTTGCTTACATACGACACATGGACAGCAAAGACTACCGTGTAGTCGTTTATAGGCTTAACTGTTTACTGGCTAACCGCAGAATTCGACAACGTGGGGTATGTGCTTGATTGTTTGCCATTTGATGGGGATCGTGCCACTGAAAGATTTAAGCCCGCTTTTCAAAACGTGTTACGGGAGTGGACCATCGATCAGAATCAAGGCTTTCTTTACTACAAAGGAAGCCGTGATCAGAATCGATGCCACGTAGTGCTGCGTGACAACACCGCGAACATTGCCAAGTGTTTTCGAGAGTCAGGTGTGACAAGTCTCGGATATTTTGCACATATGCCATTCAACTTCGTGTTCACGATTGCATGCTCAGCCAGCGTGCAGTATGTGACATACTGGGTATATGGACATATTGGTATCAGCAAAGCGTTGGTGGGTCATTTGAAAAGCACTCGTCTGCCGCGAGCCATCGCTTCAAGGAACTACCGGTTTTGCTACAGCATCCGCTGATACAAGATTTCAGTACACGATAGAATTTGACCTTTTTCACCTTACGTCGTCTGTCTCAACAAGATCGTGCGCTCAGCTTGTACTGCTCTGACGTTGATGTCGTAGCTGCATCTTTAAACGCGCTTCAGTGGGCAATTGCTGAAAATGTCGTGTAATGGTAGCGCATTTGAGGAAGGTACTCGTGAAGTTATTCTGAAGCTGCACACATTTAGCTCATAATTCCTCTTGCAGAAGTTTTGCGTAACATTCTCGGGTGTAAAAACAAATGAAGGCAACTCTGCTGTACTTAAGACACCACTGTACATCATCGCGCCACTCATCAATCCACGTTTAAAACATAAGTTTTCGCCGATTCTTCGTTGACAACTACGGCTACCAGCATCTTACTTGCATTCTATGCAATCGCGAATTCAACTGCTTCAAGATGCTCGTCAACCTCCAGGTTCACCACCACCGAAACTGATCTTTCTCAGCCGCCAGCACAGAAACCACTGATGAGACACTTCGGTGCTGTGGTACTGTGTCGACCGCATTATGCAGCCCACATCAGAAGATTGGCATTCGATCTGCACAAACATCGACACAAAATTAAGACAGTGCCTGTCTGAAAATGTGGTATCGCGAGCAGAAAATTCCTGATATGGTGGAACTGCAACAAAAACCGCTTTCTGAATCTGGCTAGAATTGCTCGTGCGTACTTAGGTTCAACCAGCGTACCTTGCGAACGTTTGTTCAACGTGGCAGGCGAAATCAGTGGTCATGGTAGCCTTCTCCCAGATTATGCAGCAAGACTTATTTTCAAAACGTCAACGAGTACAATACGAAGCTTATCAACGACAATTGATTATTATTGTTAGCTTAATCAAACTTGCAACAAGTATGTAAGAGACGTGTGCAAATGTATTGCCATGATGCACTGATGCTGCCTATCTTCAACATTTTATAATTGCATGTGTCTCTATTATAATCACCTGCATTCTATGTCATGTCAGACTATCACTGAACGTGTTCAGTACACTTGTGATGTACCATGAGGTTTGTTGTAGCATGTAATTTTGTGTTCATTTCTGTATCATTCACTTATGGGTGCATTGTATACAGACTACACACATGCTTATCATATTATAATTTAGGCGTTTTCATGAAAAAAATTCACAAATCCGGCACATGCTCCGGCTCTGGCCGGATTTCAAAAAATCAAATCCGGTACAGCCCTAGTATAAATGATGTGCATCTGTTTTGTATCTGTTGCTTGTATCTGCAGCTTGGGATATTAAGGTTCCGCATACCATTGACCCCGCTTCTCGGTTGTTGATAATATTAGCCTATTAATTAATTATTTCGGGAGCGTCAAATAACGAGGATTTAAACTTTCTTAGCTGATGCTATTGGAATTGATTGTACTGATACACAATTAGAACTTAACTTAACTTAACTTAAAATAATTATGTCATAGGCGAAATAATTTAGGGTAATTCATAATGAATATTTGTTGAGCGTGAATATTATATTATAGTATGTGCACAGAGAGTTTACCATCAAAGAAATTCAGTTCGTAAATTAGCGAGTGTCCGTTTTACGTGGTGTTTGTTGTGTGGGAGGTATCATATCACTGCGCAATTAATTAACGTATGGGGTACTTTCTAGCCAGGTCGAAGCTCGAAAACGCCCCTACTATATTTAGTTCGATGGCGCTCAAGCCAAAGCAGACCATTAATTCGTTAACTTAGCGTCAGTAGATAGGCCTACTTGCTCTTATGGAGCGAAATGCCAATTCTATTGGCTGGCATCGCGTTCATCCATGTTCTGACTTCAGCTCTTATCTTTTGCTTAGCACATTGCTTACAGTGCCACGAAGCAACTATGCAACCCTTTCTTCTTAGTTTTTTTATTATTTTATTTTATTTTATTTATTTATTTTTTTTTTCGAAGATATTCACTGATGTCTTTTAGTGCTAGGTCTTCCAGGACTTAAATGAGGCTCCTTGCGATTTTCAGTCGTCTTTTGTGGACAATAAATAAAATGTGGAATCATAACAATCCTCATACCGAATTCCTTTATTGTTCACGATATTGCCTATCGTTTTTTTAAATGTTTATTAATGAGAGAGAATTATAAGTGGACCTCTTCTATAGATATGGCGATATCTACGCTGTGAACTTGAAAGAAAAGGTTTACTCAATTGTGACCATGCTGGTTGGAATCGGGTTTTTCTTCGGTCCTGTTCTGGGCTACATGGCGTCTGCTATAACGAATATGGATTCACAGCAGGCGTCGTACACGCATCGACTCAAAGTTATTGTCAAGCATCTGGTAGGTTTTAATATTATACGATTAAAAAACTTCGCGTCTTTAATATTTTTTTAAAGGAATTTTAGGCGCTCACCTCGTCATGGGTAATGCATATATATATATATA
>QQSS02203613.1:0-11935 GCA_003687565.2 Craspedacusta sowerbii
CACACACGCTTGCAGGCATCCACGGAGTACCTCGTACGCAATGTAGTCTTCGGGCAGTTTTTCCAACATTTCTGAAGCTTGTCGGAAAACAACTGACTCGCGGGTTTCGCCACTTTCCCCCGTGCTATCCTTCGGCTGAATGTTCAACATGGTATCGAACACGTCAACAGCAGTTTTCGTTTGGTACGTGATGTCGGCATTTTGGTGAAGACCGAAGACCTATGAAAGCACATAAGAGAGTTTGGACGAACAGACGAAGCGAAAGAAATGCTAGACATTTATGTACAATTACAGTAACATGAGCGATAACAATAGAGCAATGTATTGGCATTTTTATCAGAAAATAATTCCGATAGGTAAGCAAGTTCAACTGGTAGATTAGAGGCTGATCGAAATTCGATTTCGGCTTCGGTTTCGGTTTAGGCGCCGAAAGTCGTCAAATACCTAGTTTCGGTAAAATTATGGTTTCGGCCGAAACCAATAAGCTGACTTTCGTTTTCTTTTTCGTCTTCGGTCGAAAGTGACGCCGACTTGCGGCCGTCCACCGAAGGTCACTTCATCTAGTTCGTCTAGTTTAACAAATTACTATCTCTGAAAGTGTCCATTTGCCACCCGTGGCTAATGACCACAGCCTGACCAGCTTTCAGCCTATACCTGGCGTCGCTCCGTACTTCTGGCAACTACTTGTATAAAACAGATACAGGGAGTATAGGTTTTTGACATATGTATACACATATATAACCCAGCAAAGCTCGCGGTGGCACTTGGAAATGTCTGTCGGATATGTTCGTGGCATTAGCTTGCATCTTTATATCACATCTCTGACCGAGGCAGTCTTGCCTACACGCGCTTCACTTCTAACTATCTGTAGCCCGAGATACCGGCCAGCGCTGCTACGGCAGCAATAGCTCGAGAGGCTCTAAAAATACGAACTGACCAACGAAACAGGCGCCGACCCACATGTACTTGGCCCGTTTTCCCGGACAACTAATGTTTAAGTCCTAAAAAGCTGTCTGAAGCGGTTTGGGGCTTTTTAAGCGAAGTTCACGAAGCAGATTCGAGAAGTGATACAAATGTACCAGCATCAGCAATAGACGCAGCGCCTGTACTTTAATCTGATGAATTAACTCAGAGTGAAATTCAGGCAGTGCATGAGAGTCAATCTGACAGTCTTAACTTATCAGTAGTTTACAAGCAAAGCGACGTCGCTGGGGTGCCTCCGTATGAACGACAGTTTGACAGTTATCTCAGTGAAACCCAACTGCCTCGAACGACTACCGACATTTATGCATACTGGCATTGCTGCCAGTACCCAGTTGGAAGGTGCCGCTCGCAAAAATCTGTCAGCACCACCAACTAGTGTGACTAGTGAACGGTTGTTTAGTGCTGCTGTACGCTTGTATGAGGATCGACGCAGCAGTCTGCTAGATGAGAATGCCAAAAAACTCTTGTTCCTGAACTATAATATGAACTTGTTTGGTTTCAATTATCAAGTAACGCATGCGTCTCATAGAAGATTATAAATTTTTTACGGAAAAGCAGCACGTGGCTATTGTTTCTATTAAAAAGTACTGGGTTATCATCAAAGAACGCGGTTTTATTTTATATTACATGATCCTTGTCTTCAATTTGCAAAGAATAGCTATGTTTCGGTGTCGGTTTCGGTCTCACTAGAAAGTGTAGTTGAAATTTCGCTTTCGGCTTCGGTTTCGGCCGAAAGGCACTTACAAACTTTCGGTGTGGTTTCGCTTTCAGCCGAACGTAAAAATTCACTTTCAGTCGGACTCTATGGTAGATGCGCTTCCAGATTGCTATAGCTCAACCTTTTCAAGCATCTTGCGTTCTTCATTATGCTTAAAAGATTAAATCTTAAAACGGGAAAATCTTGATGTCATGAAACAACAGGAGCGACCATTGGCGTTTCAATAGCTGAATTCTTGTTTGGTTGGAGTCTAATTTTCTTTGGGTACAGCTAAAGAGATTAGAATCAAAATTAAAATGAAAAAAACCCTGAAAACGAAGATCAGACTTTCATGACTTACACGAAATCCAAAACGCGCTCCAGAGGATCTGCGCAAATTTCTCAAAAGATCCGACTTACAGATAAGCATATTCTGCATAGCCAGACGGCTGCCAGAGATAAGCGACAAACTTAGGCTTACCTCTGGGGATTCGCTCAAGGGTAAGCCATCAATATAAACCTTGTATTCATCGACAGCTGAGCACTTGGGAATGGAGTAGCCGACGTAGAACTTGAAGCTCTCGGCAAACATGTTCTCATGGAACCAGACGCGACACAGCGTGTTCAAGAGCCTCTTGTCAAAATCATCGGTCACCCGTCCACCATACTGGACCTCACCCAGCATGTAACGTATAGTCGGCCAGGACACGCCCTAAAGACAGCATTTTTGAGCAGATTCACCACGGCGCTCGCCTCAAGTAACCATGGAGCAAGTACTGCTGCATAACTACCAACCTCGCGAATGTATGCGAAAATCGGTTATGACAACCGAAGAAGAAAAAAGGTTAAATACAAAAGTTTTGGCCGTCAAACTAAAGCCTTGGACAAGTGTCCTAGCCAACATGCTAACGCACAATAAGTAAGCATATTAGCGAACAACCGCGCATGGAGCTTACTAGCACATAAATAACCACTAAATTTTAAAAATTATTGTAACCAAAATAATTCGTTTTACAATATCGGGCATATATGCGAATCCAGGACGCACAGTGCCACCAAAAAACAATTACCAGCGATAGATTCTCACCCTCTTCAAATCCATTTCATCCAGGTGATTTTGAATGAACTGCACACTAGAAGTCAGATCAGACGAGTTGAATTCGTACGGGATGTTCCAGCCGAGAGGACCAAACTTTCGGCGCTCCTGCACGACAGTGTGCAGGAAGGCCGTGGCGTACAGCAACGGCTTCCACTGGGGCAAGCTGATGACATCGAGCTGGTCCTGGTCGCGGAAAAAGAGTCCAACTTCACTCAAGTCACATGAATAGCCTAATGCGGCTGCGCAAACGGGGAAAAGCAAGGGAGCGAAAACAGCTACGGAAGGTAATACGTTTGTTAAACTGAAGACGGCGCAACTATTAAACCCATACTTCTACAAGACGGATGCAGAACTCCTACTAGTAAATTTAATAACAACTCCCAACACAAAAAACTACGATTACAAAGTTTAGTGAGAGTGCCTTTAGGTAAGCGAATGGTACATGCCTGGTCCATGTCGACGCTTACGTCGATAATCGCTGCCACGCGGTATATTCGTAAAAATATTTATAAGATACCTGCGTAAGGCCGGCAAAGGTTCTTTTCAGACCAGCCTTGACACCCTGCGGCGGTTCGTTGGTAAACTTTATGGCTATCTGTAACAGATTGATGGGGAACTTCGGGTGCGCCTCAGTCGTAATCCACAAGCGGAAGTTTTCATTCGGACTGTCCGCAGTAGTGATCTGCAACAAGCAGCAAAGCAGCAAACGATTTAGCGAAATGAAAAGCATTATGAAAAAAAGGTAATGGGGGGGGGGGATCGAAAGTGAGAAAAACAATAGGGCACCAGAAGTCACCACACGCGTTTATGAACGCCGCTTGTATCCCTTTTAATTCACAATAGTCGAATTGAGAGAGATGATGCAACAAAAGAAACCATGCATACCGTCTCAAATAACTCATCCAGGAAATTAAGCCCTAAGTGACAGTTCTGAAGGAGAACCCAACCTCCCTCTACCAGAAACTGCTGCAGTAAGCGACGGGCGTGAACTTCTTGACCCTGGCCCATCGATATGGCACGACAATCTAAGGTAAGCATGCGAGGAAATGCGTGAACACCCATACGCGCACACCCGCTGACACAGCTAGATAATGCTAAAGCAAGACACTCCTTCCACCAACATACAGCCAACCATTACTATCAATCAAAATCGAGGCAGCTGCGTGCCAAAAAACGGCTAATAGCAGTGCTTTCAGTTACATAGCAATGATTCATATCAGTCCAATAACGTCGAAATGAAGGCAATTATAAACAAAACAACAAATATATATTCATACATATATCTATACATACATATATACTTACATCTATCTATATAAATATATAAATACTTATATATACATATATATATATATATATATATATATATATATATATATATATATATATATATAATTAAAACAAGCATATCTATATGATCAGGGATGTCTGATAATAAATTTAACTCTTGGCAACAGACATACTCAAGTTTTTTCGCTTCGCAAGGGCTTCGATCGAAGTCGTAGGATCCGATCCCATTGACAGCAGACATATCATGGGTGTGTGCACATCGCTCTCGTCCCACATCTTATCCAAGCTCAGCATAACTCCCTCGGCATACTAAAGAAAAAAACACAAAATGAATAGCAAAAAAGAAAAAAAGGAAATGTAAAACAGGAATAGCAAATAGTTGTATTCCACATAAATAGGTCGATAAATAGATGGATAGATAAATTTAAAAATATGATATTGCGTGTAACGTAATCGCGCGCAAGATAGCTCCACTGTTACGCATCAAGACAAACAAGTCAAAATACGGACAGATGACTATATAAAGAGTAGAAGGAGAAAGAAGAAGGTTGCGTGGGACTACAAACACTGCTTCAATAAGTACATTAACATCTTTTACATCCTTATGGAGTAGCAAAATATTACCAAATCTGATGACAGCAATTAAATTGAATTTCAAACGACAACAAGATTCCGTTCGCGTAAGGTATCCACTTGGAAAAACAATTGTCTTTTCTTAGTGCTGGGCATAAATGATAAAACTAAATGACCACAGAAATGGGAGAGTATAAAGAATTCTCCAAAGGAAAGTAAAAAACAGAAGCGGAATGATCGCACACCAGCACATAAAACTACTTGAGAAGACCCTTAAGTCTGCTATTTTCGGATGCATGCTCGATCTTTCCATCCAAGACAGAAATGCAGAGTTTTCTATTCTGTATGAAGATATTGTTTACTTATACGCCGGCATCAAGAGCAAGTCACCAGCACAGAAGCAAATAGCAGGAGCCAGAGAGACGCAAATTATACGGACAACCCACTCACCTTTCTACCTAGTGAGTAAGAGATATATTTTCTCGCCTCCACCATAGTACGGTCGGGACACCACGAGCGGATCAAAAGCAGCTTTCGAAAAGTGTCTAACGAGTCATTATATCCGTCTGGGATCGTGTTCTCTTCCGGGGCCTCGCTGTCAAACCATGTCTTCCAGTTTTTATCGTTGCGACTAACCTACAGTCGCAAAATTGACCAGCGTCAGTTTAATACATATAGTGCTAATGTATAATAGACAATATAGATTACGTCCTACAGCAAGGCCGCAACCCGCTTGCAAAGAAGATGCGAATCGAAACATGACTAGTTGCGGACACAAATGCACAAACTCAAATCAATCGACATTCAAAAGGCACGGATATTTAAGGTAGGGACGAATGAACGAACGCATCTCCTAATATTCACAAATAGCAATAAGGATTGCTAAGAGTAAGGTTGAAGAATAAAAAGCAATAAGTCTTTCTAGCGGTAGGAAATTAGAGGTCGCTACCTGGTCCGTAATCTGAGAAAACTGCTGCAGTTTACTCAAAGCGACTAAATTCAACCATGTCATGTCTTGAATCCACTTCTTCGGCTTCGGAGTAACAGCGTTTAGATCAAGAGCCGCTCCACCTGAAAGAATCATTTCATAACGACAAGGATAGCAGATTCAAGTTTAATTACGCAGCTTGTCTTCATACTAAACAGTTATACATTTTACTTTCTGACGTAGCTTATGTATTTTAGTATGTACACTGTATACTACGTCATGCCTCAAAGTCACGATACTACTCCATTTTTATAACCACATTACTAAAGAAAGGTACACAAATCATGGAGGCGGCAGCAACACTATCAGCTCGTACCTTTAATAAGCACTTGGAATTCCTCGTGTTTGACTTTGCCCTCCTGCAAGTCGATCTTTAGCGTGAGGAGCAAGGTAAACAAAACTTTGTGTTGCTCGTAGAAGCCACGCGCGGTGTAGGCGAAAACTTCGTAAGTCAGATAGTCTATGATGTTTGAAATGCGCTTCGAAGGAATGGGTGACCTCTGCGATCGCTCCATGGAGATGTCGAAGAGACCAAGAAACTGGCGTAGCGACGTCTGGTACATGCTATTGACGTATGACATTTCGACGATGAGGAAATAGAGGATGCTTCCACGCGTCGCCACTAAAGAAGTAACCAAGATCCTCCGTTTTCTGTTCTACACCTTGAAACGCGCTATGACGCCATATTGAACGTAATTATTTTGCTTGTAGAAAAAACAAAGCGCAACAGCGTACCAAAGCAAGTGAACGTAGAACTTCTAGAACTCAAAACTATCAACTTACTCTTGCTTTTTAAAACCATCGCATAAACAAGGACAGCGCAATTGATCAGATGATTTCCATGAGTTTTATTTAACACGAAAGTGTCCCTCCAACGCACAAAAACACACACCACACACATATACCAAACACGCACACATGCACACACACGCACCCACACACACACACACACACAAAACCCCACACACAAAAGCGTTGTCGCCTAAACCCAATCTGATTAATAGAAAAATTCATAAAAATCTGGAGAACCTACCTGGACGATACTCTTCTCTAGCAGAGTTGATTTTCAATTCTGTATCGGCAGCAACAAGCAACTTCTCGCTCACTTCTTCGGACGTCTGCTTCGTGGTAGCGAGTACACTTATTAAGGACTCGTCGTCTACGAGCGAACCCTCGGTGCTAGTCAAACGGAACAGCAAACTGTCTTCAAGGTCCTTCATTTTTCGCTTGTTTACTGTGACTTCCTCCATCAAGTTGACCCGCTCTGCTTCCAACTCCTGCAATTTAAAAGAGAATTATAGTCTTTATTCACCCGAATACTCGGCCACTTACAGTATACCATACCAAAAATTACTTTAAGAAGAAAAACGTTGTAGTTTCAAGAACATGTTCATACACCAATTGTAATAGGTGTATTCACGCCACAACTATATATAAATATTCTTATGAAAGATTGTTTGGTCAAGTTGAAAATGAAAATAGTTTTGTCGAAACATGTCTTTAAATTAAAGTTGTTTAAAGTGTAAGTTAGAGTTGTTTTTCCTCTTAAATTAATTTCCATTGTGGTGCTACTGCGTTCGTTTGCATACGAAAAATCTCTTTCATCACCATGATTAATACCAAGTGACTGGAAAAGGCGACAAGGACGCCCATCACACACTTGGCCCCGGACAGTCGAGGCAGATTTGAAGCCAAGCAACCTGGGCCTCTGCTCAGCCTGGCATAGTGAGCACGACCGAGACTCATGCCGCCACCTTGTGCAGACAGCTATGCCCCAGTTCGGGGACCTCTCTTGGTGATGATGATTAATACCATCATATTCATATCTATTCTTTGACGAGATTTGTTTTAGAATTTATGATGCGATGCTAATCACGTACCATGTCAATGTTATAGACTACGTTATTTGTATCAGTTTTTATAGCATTCTATCGCATTATATTATTTTATATTGCATACCAGCCAGAACATTGGGTTTTACCTGCTTTTCCGTCAAGATTACTCTACCGAGGAGCTGGTCTTCTAACCCTTTCATCGTCACCGTGAAATCAATTATAGCTGTCTTCGCGCTGATCTCAGGAGTGTAGGACGGGTTGGGAAGTTTAGTAGTGATATAGAGTCGAAAGCCCGTCATTACGTCAACTTCCTTATCACCGACCTTCACCTGCACATGACCATGAAATAAATGTGCCAAGAATAACTCGCATGCCACACTGAATCATAAGATCGCTAGCCTATAGCCAAATTTTGTCTGACACAATCTTAGATCATATCTTGCTTGCTATCTGTCTCCTACCTTGAGCGTCCTCCCAGACTTAATGAAGTTCTTCTCCAGCACATTGTCCAATGCAGGATCAAGCTCTTCACCAATATCTTCAAGCATCAAGGGTCGACCAAGAGATAGGGCATCTTCCAAATGGGTCCGGAAGTACTTGTGATTTAGGGCAGTGACACAGAGTTCATTTTTGCCTTCCTTGTTTTTAATCCAGTTTTTACCTTGGCCCTGAATTTAATAAGAGAATTCACACGGTACACAAGAAAAATCACATAGATCGACTAGAGCTGCAATTCGCAAAATTTGAGTTGCCCTCAAAATAATATGGCTTTATCATAAGTCATAGTCACGAAGAACGGTCAATGACATTCCTAAAGGATAACAGGTCGGCGCTAGCAACAAAGAGCTATCCACTCATCCGAAGAATATAAAGAGGATTTAGCAACCAAGTCTCACCATGAAATACGGATGACTTACCTGCGGATCAATGAGTAAAGGATACCTGGCCGCTTTGGTGACGATGATGCCATTTTGAAGAGACAACTCGTCGTTCGGCAGCCCTTGCAAATTCCATTCTCCAACTGTGGCATTGTCTGTCAACATTGTCGTCAGGTTTATGTCCTAAGCAAAGCCCGAAGCGTATGAAGAAGACAAAAAACTTAACATCGCCAGCATAAACATGTCATAGCCTGCGCTGATTGTGAAGGAAAACTTTCGGGCAGCGCTTGGCTCATCGTACCTCCAATAGATTTAACAGGTATTTTGAGAATAATAGGCCTAAAATATTTCAAATACTAGCTTGCAACAATTCGAACGCAAGGGTCTGCAATGAAAAACATAGCCGATCTTAGTCTAGAAACATCGCACCCTCGCGGAAAAGACATTTTCGCATAGGAAGAACGTGAAACGCACCTCCGTGAATGGAATTTTGTTTTTCCGCATTTCTTTCTTCCAA
The DNA here is from genome assembly GCA_003687565.2 of Craspedacusta sowerbii. Classification (NCBI taxonomy): domain Eukaryota; kingdom Metazoa; phylum Cnidaria; class Hydrozoa; order Limnomedusae; family Olindiidae; genus Craspedacusta; species Craspedacusta sowerbii. The sequence continues at coordinate 8,862 of QQSS02203613.1, forward strand.
CCGTTCAGCAGTAGATCGCGGAACTCTTGATTGAACGGGCCAGAGTAGGAGAGAAAACAGGCAGCGAGGAGCACGTCTCCGACGAGCCTTAAAAACCCAAGCACGACAAACAATCACACTCTTGCAAAACGGAAAAGCTTATTTTCACAATGCACTCAGAATTTAACCTAAACAAAAAAACTCTTCACATATAAATTTATAAATCTCTATAACTAGGTCTATCATAAGACCGAAAGACCAATGCAAGCATTAAGCGTCACAAGGAAAGGTTTCTGATACTCATTCGAGCCTCGAGATGAATAAATATCACGCTTTATGAAATCGTAAAAAACATTATCAACTCTTCGGCTAACTTGTGAATTTGCTGATCAAACAACTTGCTCTGCTCAGTCCAGCGGACTTTTTCACCTCCCAATCCATCGATAAGAGCTGTTGCATTTGTCATCTTCCGGCGAGTCGCCTCGGCGTCATCTAAGAGCGCCTGCAGGAAGCAATATAAGCAGACGTCGTAGCAGTGGACATTCATATCGCACAGCAGTATCCACATGTTGCCACGCACATACATCAAACAGAAAAAAATTAAAGCCAGTTCATAAACAGAGAATAGACAAAATACGAACGATATAAAATAGCTAGAAATAATTATAACACAAGCCAATGCGACCAAAATATGGAGGAAATCTTGGATCAAAACTGGCAATGTCAAAAACATATGATGTACTTTCAAAGGCAGACTTGACCCTTTCATCAAAAGCAAGATCAGCGATGCAAGCAAAAAAACAATATTAAGTAAATAAAAGACTACAAAATAAGCGATAAAAAATTTTGGCAGCACCCACTCGCCATCTTTCGGTAAACCACTTACCTGTTTTTCACGCATCGCTTGATCAAACTTGGCTTGAACGATATCGAGTTCTCTCTGCTTTTCATCAAGTTCGGCCTGCGCCTTCGCAAGCTCATCCTGTGCAGTGCTTAATCTCGCCTCTTGGATAACCAAATTTGCCTAATAGAAATCATATCGGAATAACGAGTTGGGAGCAAGCCATCGATACTCAAAGTTCTCATAACAATGGCTATACATCAGGAAAAACCATCCGCAACCAACAAAGAACCTGCTTCTGCAGGTCTCAGGTACTGCTGCAGTCTAGTGTCTGATTTTGCATCTCGAGTTCCAGGTATTCACTGCCAGCGATAGTTAAGCCACTGCTGGTACCAGAGTCGCCACCCGTACTAACCAATCCCGTTTGTATTTCGCCAAATGCAGCTAGACTCATCCTGCTTATTGACTTGCCGTAGTCATCATCGCAGGTGGTACGGTGATGACACTGTTGCAATGCGCTAACAAGCTTCACCCGTCCCTGTGATACGCAGCTTGCAACAAAAAATAAGTCTCGGCTTCAGGTCATGTACAAACCTTGAGTGGCAGAACTTCCCTGTTAATACCGTAGAAGAACGCCATGGCTTTCGTCCACTGCAACAGACCGGCAACATCACCGCACGCCTTCCGGGCAGTTTCGATGTTGTAATCTTCAGCCTCGAAATATGGTTCCAGCAGCTCCACAGTCTCTGCATTTATTGAGTCCTAAACGAAGTCACGGCATAATGAACAAAATTCAAAATGAACTTCTTGAATCCTAAGACAGGGAGCGCAAAGAAATTCAGACCTGATTCTAAAACCCACAAGATAATGGTAGCTCCAAAATACAGCGAATGCTAGAAACACGTGATACAAACTGTTATGAAAAGAAAAGCGACACTATATAGCAAGTTCACCTTGTCAAAATTAAGAAGGTTCTGCAGAAAGCCGGCTCGGCTCATCACGCTAAGTGACTCAGCCCAAGACGGACGAATACAGTTCTTGTCACCATCCACAGCGACTGGATCAAGTTTGTTCTTGAACAGGAGCAGACAGCAATCCATGATGCGCATGATCAGGTGCGGAGGCTTAGCAAGGCGACGAACAGTGGAGATGTGCGCCGGTTTGATGGTCTGAAGAGCAGCCTCTGCCTCGGCAAGAGCAGGCTTCGCAGCTTCTAGTTTACCTTCCGCCACTTCTTTGTCAGCCTTGAGATATGAAATGACATGAATTATTCAAACGCCTATATGAAACTACAGTCTTCATTTAATAAGCGAGTGTTAGCCAAACACATTGCTTTGATAGACGGAAAGTAACTAAGCTCAAACCTTTATTCGAGAAATGGTCGGGTTTAAAGCTACAATCCAAGTTCAAACTTATGTTTTCAACAAGTACTAGCTGCAAGTGAAATGAAATTAAATTGATGTAATTCATTTAACTTATCGAGGAAATTAAAATAAACGACTATAACGAGGAAGCACATATAGTAATTGCCTTCATGTTCTGATATATAGCAAACATCAGTACGAAACAAAAGACTTCATTGATTTATCTGAAACACCCTACCACAAAGCGACGAAAACGAATCAACTTAAATACGGATATGGTAGTGCGGTGGCAAGAAAATGTACTTACAGAAATGGCATCCACAATCGCTTGCGCCTTGTCCTTCACCTTTTGCACGGCAGCTTTCACTCTCTCAGCCGCTTGAGCACTCTCAGTCACTTCCTGGAAACGCAAACACCCACTTGCTATTTAAAAAAATAAATCAGAGAAATCAAATCTAAACAGGCAAAGGATTAAGCTCGAGTCTAAGATTAAGTCGATTCTAAGATGCAAGTTCTACATTACAAAAAGAAACCAATTGACCTACGCAGTTTCTCCAACAATATCAAGCTCGAACAATACGAAATAAATAAAGTTCTAACTTTTAACACTTTATCAGCTTTAATCGATGCAAGTGCAAGTTCTTTCTCCTTAACCGTCAGCTGCTGAGACAACTGAGCCACCGAGTTACTTGCATCCACTAATTTTGCTAAACCTACATTCGAAAAAGTATAACACCCCGAGAGTAACATATCCATCCATTAATTAGCCCTACATCCAAGCATGCATCCATTCATCCACGCATGCATGCCTGCCTCCATCCATTCCATTCCATCCATCCATCCATCCATCCATCCATCCATCCATCCATCCATCCATCCATCCATCCATC
>QQSS02203624.1:0-24582 GCA_003687565.2 Craspedacusta sowerbii
TTTGAGGCACAATCTGCAATTCAGATCTGCAAAAGCGAAGCAGTTTTGAATGTTTTGATTTGAAATGTACGCATTGGGTTGATCTAGCAGGTCCTTGCGCTGTTTTGTTAGGTCCAAGTATATTCGGCACTTGCGCGCGTATTTCCACACGAAGTAGCAAAGATTCGCGCAAACTTACTTATGTCTTTCATAGCCAAATTCGGCAACCTGACTCATTTATACATGTTATAACGCTTGCTTACGTGGCACAGATCACAGAGCGTTGCCACACTATGTTAATGCCAGGAATGTAAAAGACAGGAAAATGGGTAGCATAGTTGGGCTTGATGGCCAAGGCTTCTTTCCATGATGAATTTTTTTTGCCGAGGCAGAAATATGGAATAATTGCATCTCAAGCTATTCAATCTGCTCAAGCTAGTGGTGAAGGCTTATTTCGCTATTCTCGATGGCTCTTTATTTTCGCAATCAGATGGCTTGGCATGATTGTAGGCGTATATACTTGATGGCGGATACCAAGCGAATTATTTTCAACAAGCAAACTAAGAAGTGTGTCTCCTGATCTTCCAAAGTCACAAGGATATTTGGTACATGACAACATATCCTGTGGTGTAGTCTAAGAGCTGGAATACTCACGAACAATCATTGTAAATTTAGTGCGTCCACAAGCTCTATTTGACCAGACATTATTCCCTTCGTTGCAAAGCAACTCACCAGCGAAATCTGATCCTGCGGTTGAACTATCTACCAAGTCTTGTGAGGGCAAAGATCTGGCCTGCAAGAACGAGCTGAGTGTAGCAGAGTGGAGCATTTCAGACCAAGGGAAGCGCACCAAACTGATCAGGAATTGGCTGATCAGGTACATTTCTTTGTTTACAAATTTTATTGTTGCCTTCACGCAATCCGCCACTATCATCAGCACACTAACAGAGAACAAGCTATAATCAAGCTCTATCAGCTGGCTTCAAGCGATATGGGCCTAATGCCTTCTTTACAATCGTAGTCAGGTGGTGCTACAAGTGCAAGGACTTGTTACTGGGTACCTCGATGATTGCCGACAATCATTTTTCTAACTCACTAAAAATGCCGTTCCTGTGCAAAACATACTGGCCTTGTTCCTTGCTTAAAATCAGCAGGATCTCTGACTATATTTTTATTTAAGAAATTACATCGTAGTCTAGGGCTTCATTATAAAGTGTCAAAAGCGGTGGGAAAACTTCTTGATCGTACTGCGAGTATATTGCATATTATATTTAGAAGGCGTTGAATGACCTGTCTATAACAGACTCTGTCTACGGCATGCTTGCGAAAATATTAACCTTTTTATTCAAATTGAAAGTGACGATTTTCGTTTTTAAGATCACAGTCAAATACCTGTAAAAGTTAACATGTTACTCTCTTTGAATGCGCAGAACATAGGCAAAAATGTTGCACTTGTTTAAGAATCTGTCTTTGCACAAAACGTTTTTATCTTGTATTTTGCCCCAGCGAGTTATTTTGATGAGTAGTTTAAATTTAAATAAACATTCGTCTGCGATTTTCAGAAAACTAGCTCCGTACTCACTAGTTGTTTCCGCATCACCAGAATACAAAAGACTTGATTTTTCGTTAAGCGGCAACATCTTATTTTAGGACTTTTTGAAGCGAAAGTGTCAAACTGATAAGAAGAAAGCCTTTATGCAATATTCCCTAGCACTTGCAATAATATCAAATAATGTTCGTTTCTATAAATTATTCTATAAACCAGGTGCGTGCAGTTTCGCTTGTAACATCATGGTCTGTCCAAGATGATAAAAGTGGCAATGATTATCGAAAGTTAGGGTAATGAACCCTTAATAAAAGACAGTAATAGATAATCGATAAATCAATATATTTTTCACAACAAATGTAACCATAACCAGTACAGCTCCAAGAAATATTTAAACCAAGATTTCCCAAAATATTTTACGTTAAATAAGATTACGGAAAATTAAAATACTGTGATTGTATACTGCTGATTTTGCAATGCAAAGGCTACCAACATAATTTTTATGCCTTGGCTTGGTTTATATGGTTATAGCCTTGCATTGTGAGAGCAGACACTAATTAGGATAACCTGTTCTATTAGTCGCTACCTCATTCACTTTGGTATTTTAGGCAGTTATTTTCATTGCTATTTTACATACAGAGAGAGAGAGAGAGAGAGAGAGAGAGAGTGTCTAGGTCAATATATATATATAGCAGAAGTTATGGAGCCAACGGAATGAAACATTATTCTCGAAATTCGTTTCTTTTCTTCCATATAAAGTCCACATTTACAATACGCAGGTTACACATCGTAACGTTATCGCGCTTGCTTGCATGTAAAACTTTTTATGGAAGCGATGGCCATTACTAAGTAAAACTTCCACGATCTCTGCGACAGGTTTATATCTTAGTAAACGCGGATGTCAAGTAGAGTCCACGAAGGTTGCTCGTGGAGATTCAGTTCAAGAGTAATATGAAATAAGCATCCCAAAAGTTCTACTCTTCATGGAAGCGGTAGCCACAAATTTCGATGTTTAGCACGATGGTTGCTCGTGGATATTCCGTTTAAGAGTAATATGAAATAAACGTCCTACACGTTTTACTGTATTATGGGCGCTGCCTCAAAGAAAGCTAAAGCTAGGAGGCCCGTCAACTTTTGCAACAAAACAATAAAAAATATAAAATATATATAGAGATTATATATAGTTAATAATATATATATATATTTTTATATAAATATATAGAGATTATATATAGTTAATTATAATTTTTTTATTAGAAAATTATAAATTTTAAATATAAATTTTATTATAAAATTATAAATTTTTTATTATACTATATAAAATATGAGAAATATAAAATAAACCGGGAGAAACTTTCCTTTCTCCTCCTTCAAAATGGAAAGAAGTTGAACCGGACTGCGCAACAAATACTTATTAACTGATACCTGATAATCAGCAACCAGGCTGCAAGTTCGTTACTAGATGAAAGTCATTTTTGAAGCTCATTAATGAAAGTGCTAGATGCAATAGAGCATAGGCTTTTTCTGATTATTTTGTGTTTTTGTAAATGATATTTTTTCAACGAGAATACGACTTTGACAAATAGAAAACAGCTTTCTTAAATAGAAAACTCCTTTCAAGAATAAAGCATGCTTTCACAAGCAGAAAAGGGTTTCAAGAATAGGAATTTCATAGTTTGTAACTGTAAATAACACAGATTGCAGTAATTTCCAAAGATTCAATACGAAACGCCTGATTTACGTGACAGTGATGCGTTCCACTGGGGGCATCCTTTATTTTCTGTCGCTCCCCGTTTTGATTGGACGCCCTTTCTGAGATCAGATTATGACTTCTGTTTAATAGAAGCTGAACTTTTGCATGTAGACCATAGATATAGAAGTAGATCATTGAAGGATTTGTATGATGCAACATATGAGAAAAGGACGGTCTTGTTTGAAAACATTTTATATTCATGAAATGTGGTCGTCACTTTGATCACGAAAGTGGAATTTTTCAGATGTGCGGAAGGCTTGGTTTGTGTTCTGAGACATGCTCCTCCTTTGTGGCTCTTGCCATAACAGACAAAGCAATTGGCCGATTATGAACAGAAAGCTGCTATTTTTTTACGCTTGCACGCATTTTTGTCTTCCATGACTTCTATAGTCTAATAGCCTGTGAGAATTTAATTTCGAATGATATAAATGTTGGCGTTTTTTTAATGAGCTCTTTAGCTCAGATAAGGAATCAGTATGCATTTGAAATGTATTATGAGGTTCTGCAACCATGGTACGACACATGAAGATCATTTATTTAATACCACAAAGTTTTACTGCTCACCACCGCCATGCTGGATCGCGTTGCATGGACAACGTAAAGCGCCATTTCAAAACGAGGCGTACGGTATGTAGAAATAATTAGACTTCGGATAGTAAGCGGTGAACAGCTGAGCAGTGCCAAGAAGTATTGTCCTATAACGGACCAATTGAAACATATACAGGAGAAGCACCCTATCGGATTGAGTAAACAAAGCCTTTTGATTTCAAATGAAATCGACTTTAGAGTTGCATTTCCAGGAATGAAAACCAGCCAAAAGTTGAGTTGCTAGGAATGAAGCAGCAGAGCCATTAAAATACATTTAACTTTCTAATCAACGTGGTAATTTTACATCAGAATTTGAACGCGTCCAGTTTTGATGTCAATACGACGGACCGAAGCGATTTTAACAGTTTTACTTCACTTATTCGAGACTCAATAAATATAACAAAGTTCTAGAATACGGATAAAAACTATGTTGCAAAATTTGCCACTAAAACGTTAACTAAAGTATAAATTAAAAATAATTGGAATCCAACACTATTGCACTACGTAAGGGTTCAATAAAACAAACCTTATGTAAGAAAGCCCGATCACAAACTCCCTTCAAAATTGTCATTCTTATTTATAATCTCTTAATAAATGAATATTTCACATCAGCTCTAAGAAATTGCGCGAACAAATCTGAAGAACTGATAACTGAACCCTTAGCCCACATGAGCCTCTGCATATTACGTGCACGCTACATGAATTGCGATCATTCGACATGTTCAACAAGATTTGTAAATATCTAACTCTGAAAATACGAACTTACTCAAACAAGCAAACAACGCGGTGCCACCACGGACTTCATTTATCGAAAGATTAAATTGGTCAAACAAAGAACATAAAAAATGTAACCCTCGAAGGTGTACTCGATGGCTTTTCTTAAAAAATTTAATATCTACTCACTGCACGAAAATAACAAACGTCAGATAAACGAGAAGAAATCAAATTCACATAAAATAAAAAAAAAACTTATGGTTTCATTTAGAGCACACACGTTTCCATAACAGCATTGCGCAACAGTATCACTGAGACAGTGAGACCTCTGCTAAGTGCGGATAGTGCAGTACCACAACTAGCGAAACTAGTTGATCTTGCCCATGTAGTACGCAAACATGGGTTGGATTGGTCTCTCATTCTAACTTTGAGAGAGCTGATAATTTTTGATCGGCCATGGTTGCCGTGTAGAACCAAAAAAAAACATGACATCTTGGAGAAAACCTTACTTTTATCGTCAATCTACCAGCTTAATAAAAGCATGTCTCGGAAGAAAAAACTATGTATCCATACTGTCGGGTTTGTTGGGAGCGCGTCTTGTGATTTGTAATGTGTACCTCATGGGTACACGATACTGTTGAGCTTGCTCCGCGCCTGCGCAGACTGCAAGGAGTTTCGTAAGGTATCGAATCGACAACTGCGCATGCGATCGCATCGATAACTGCGCACGGAATCGCATCGACCACAGCGCATGAGATCGGATTGACAGATGAGCATGCAATTGCTTCGATACCTGTGCATGCAAACGCATCGACAACTGTGCATGCAATCGCATCGAAAACTGCGCATGGAATGGCATCGACAACAGCGTATGCAATCGCTGTGGCACCCGTGCAGGCAATCACACCGACAACTGTGCATTCATCCGCATAGACAACTTTGCTTGCAATCGCATCGACATTTGTGTCAACTTAGACAGTCCAATTTAGTTGTCCGAATGACGTTAATGGATTTAAAAAAATTAATTCGATTATTTGAGGCTGAATTCCATAACGACTTTTATGAACGCAAAGACACTGCAAAATATACCTTGCAGGTTTTAAACTAGAGAAGGAAATTCGATTCTCAGATTAACAGAAACAGATTATCAGAAACATTCGATTTCTCAGATTAAAAAAGCGACTTCAAAACATTTTGTCATGAACGGCGAGCGACCTCATTGGTGACGTCACATTGATCTTGATCGATTTCCCCGATGTTACGAATTGTCTTACAAAGACGTTTGAGTTTTAGAACAATCTTAAATAACTGCTTAAAACCTGACGGATATATCAAATTAAGTCTCAAAAAAACTTTAACACTTAGTAATTAAAAAAAAATAACAAGAAAACATCAAATACTTAGATGAAAAATAAACCCGCATCTAATAAAAATCAATATCGATTTTTCCCTATATGTACACGACCACGTCTCGCACACATTTCTTCATTTGGTCGAGGATAACTTTGCTAATCTCACTATCAGTGATTACCAGTTTCTCGAGTCGCAGAGTTTTCTTTTTCTCATCTTCCTGCAGAGAGTGGACAAAGATCCACCAATCTTCCTCACTCGCCACTCGTATGCTAATAAGCCAAACTTCTCGCACCGAACAAATCGTAGGTGCGATAATCCTAATCTTGTCTTCGCTCAGTGAGAATTTTGACAAATCAAGCTCGTCAACTTCCCATCCAAGCAAGGTGATCGCATGGTTGAGTTGGCTACACTCATCGATCGATAACTGAAGGTTTGCTGGTTCGATCGAAAGCCTCTTGATTTTGCGACCACCGACGATAAAATTCGTCATCACGTACAAAAGGTGAGCAAGTTCTTCATGGTGGTAAACTATAATCCAGACCAAGTTATCCCAATAGAAGTCTTGATCGTTCAACAAGGAAGGATTTCCGAACTGATAACAAGCGTTGATGAACAGATCACGAAGACGATCACTGCGATAAACAAACTCGCCGACTTTACCGCAAAGCGGATGCTTATCGATTGGCTTCATCTGAAATTTATTGATCAGCGGTCGAGTGAAATCTTTAATAATGCTTGCACAATCGGAATCCTTCACGAGCGCCTCAAGCAAACCGAAATACATCGGAAGAACGTCACGCACGTTTGCCTTACCAAGAATTTCAAAATTCACTTCGTGGGTGGTTACAAACAAATAAACGGCAGCTAAAAAGTCAATCGGGACCCCTTGCAAAAATCGCAAGAGTTTCTCTTGACTAGGGAGAACTAACGTTTCAAGTCGTGTTTCAATTTCATTGCCTTGCAAATCTTCTTCCAAATTAAAGTCAGCATTACGAAACGCCAGCTTTTCAAATGCCTTCTTGCTTGCTCCTGCAATGACGTCAATTACTTTTTCACTCTTGAACAATTTCTCAGAATAGTTTACATCAATATCATCCATTAAACGAACTTTCAAATTCTGAGTTAAATACACGTATAATAACCAGACATTCAATTCAGTTTGACCTCTAATTATCATATCGGCATTCTCGCTAAAGACGTGGAACAAAATCTTCGTGAAAATCGGCCAACGAGCCATGCGGAGAAGGAAATCGTTATCCTCGATTTTCCGCCACATTTTCTCCGCCTTCTCTTGATCGGGGGAACAAAACTTCTCTACATAGTCTTTTACCTGGTTTGGCGAAAATCCCTTCACACCAAAAAGATTGCATCTTCTCTTAACAGAAATCTCAAATCATAGCAAGCATGAGTTTTACAGAAACAACTGCTTTACTCCAATCAGTTTGGATTTCGAAACAATTACAGCACTGAATTTGGTATCCTGTACCGTCTTTGTAACATGGAGAAAGCTATGGAACTCAAGCAATATACAATTGGTGTTTTTCTAGACCTTACTAAAGCTTTTGGCATGGTTGATCACAACATCTTATTGAGTAAGTTTTCGATTTATGGTGTATCTGAAAGAAGCGCCTCATGGTTTAAAAGCTATCTAAGTGATAGGACTCAGTTTATTGATGTAAGTGGAGTAACCACATCTGTTCTCCCAATCACTCATGGTGTTCCCCAGGGATCTGTATTGGGTCCCCTTTTTCTCTATTTCTTATCTACATAAATGACATCGCTAATTGTGTTCCTGGCTCACAACCGATCTTGTTTTCAGATGATACTAACATGTTCTTCTCCCATGAAAATATTAGTATATTGTTTTCTACAATGAATGCACAACTTGAGCTACTGGGAGAATGGGAGAGACTTTTTGTAAATATATCAAAAACTAAATACATTATATTTGGACGAGAGTATGTGACAGACAGACTTCCTTTGCTTCTACCCAAGCTTTCATTGAATGGTGTCGATGCAAAACGAGCATATAGCACAAAATTTCTGGTTCTAACCTTAGGCAAAATTTTATCATGGATTCCACACATAAATGCACTAGAAGCAAAGGTATCTAAAAATATAGGTGTCTTGGCAAAAGCCAGCAAGTGTTCAAACTCTGAAGCAACGAAGTGTTTGTACTTTGCTTTCATCCACCCCTACCTCTCATATGGAAGCATTATCTGGGCCAGGACCCACAATTCGATCAAGGATATTGTTAATTTTGTTTGTACTGAAACTATAGGAACACTATCCCGCCCCGTACCCCACCTAGATTTCACTAGTCATCTCGTGTGTTGTGTTGGCATACTTGGGGACTCGGCGAGACGGTACATGTCCACTGTGCATGCCTGCCGCTGCTGTACGGGTTCAGCAATATTGCGGGTGAGAGGCATCATGCTGCGCTACTGTTTACTTCGCATTGGCAGTACTCTTGCAGGTTGGAGTCTAGTCTATTGCACAACGCCTAAGCGGCTCTCATTATGCCGTCTTTGTATATTTTATGGCGTGTGTTGGTATTATTTAGACGTTCAGATAAGCCATAGAACACAGATACATTGTTTCTTACCCAAGTTGTATATGTTTACGTTTGTAAGCTTTATTCATGAGTGGTGATTGTAATCTAGCTGGCATGTTGACGATCATGTCCTGCACTAGTGTGCTTAGATAGTATGCTTACGATTGCGCGAGCAGGACAAGTGTCTATTGATCAATGCGTCAGTATTACCGGCAGTGGATATTTAGATGATGATGCCAGAATGATAGACTTACGATACATATCACAACAGTTCTTTCATGGCACGTAGTAAACAGGATATTTCTCGTAGTCAGTGAGATTATACAATGGCATATTCATGGACTCATATATGTAGAGCGCGATTTTCAGACTGTAGTCAGAACTTCAACTAAGAGCCTACACGTTCCAGTGTGTCAGAGAAAAGTGGTATGTTCCTTTGTATTTATATTTTATTGGATGATGTTATATTAAGTTAGTTTCTGTGAGTTATATTTAAAAAGGTTGGAAGAATAGTTAGCGATATTTTGTATTGTATTTTATTATGGTGTCACAAGTCTTTAAGTCGCAATTGTAATTATAGTTTTACGGTGGTGTAAAGAAAAATATATCGGTGGATGAAAGGCAACAACTTTAGCCTATGCGGCAACTTCACACCCGTGACAAAGCCTTCGCACACACCGTGGGAACGTAAAAGACATCGCTAACCGAAGTAACTAGATTAATTAATGCATGACTTGTGTAAAAATTCTTTCGGAATCCGAATTGTAAAGCGTAAATTAATTTGAATCTTTCTAAGCACGAGTAGAGGCGCGTACACATAGCTTTCTCTAGGATTTTACTAATATTTGATAATAGGGAAATCGGACGATAATTGCAACACATATCCGGGGGGCCTGATTTGTATATGGGAGCTGCTTTGGCTAATTTCAGACTTTCTGGAAAGATTCCTTCCGTAAAAGATAGGTTAGTGATATAAAAAATTGGGGTTGAGAGCAACTGTGATCCACATTTTAGAAGATTAGTTGGTATACTGTATGGTTCACAAATATTGGAAGCGTTAAAGGAGTTAGTAATGTCAATTACTTCATTAGAATCATTTGGGTGTAAAAATAAGTTTTTCTCAGCTGAAGGAGGAATGTATGACCAAAAGTTGTTACGGGAATTGGGTATTTTGTAAGCAAGGAACTGACTGATTGGGGTGTAGCAAAATAATCGTTGAATGAATTAGCAATGTTTTGTGGCGTCTGGAGGACACCATTGTTGTCATTAGTTAGTAAAGAGATAAAGCCCGAGCAGCCCTTACTTAGTTTGATTATAGACTTAATTCCATTCCAAGTTTTGCGTTTATTTTGGTTTTGTAACAAGTAATTTTTGTAATAACATACGTTGCTGTTTTTAATCAAACCAACAATTGAGTTGCGATGAGCCTTGTATTTAGTACAGGTTTCTGTGCGAGCAATTTGGTGAGTTTCAGCTAGGTACCTTTCAAGAAGCTTATATCGGACATGAATAGATTTTAAAATACTTTTAGTTATCCCTGACTTTTGTTTGAGTAGTAGCTCTTTTTTTGTGAGTATTTAACGGGTGCCATAACATTTAAAATATCAGTAACCTTATCCATGAGAATATTTACGAGAATGTCAAGATTCTTTTCGTCTCCAAACTGTAAATTCCAATCGATATGTGCTAGTTCTTGGACAAACTCGTATCGCTAAAATGTGTGAAAGAGCGGCCAAAAACAAATCGAATTCCGTTTCATTTTTAAGCTGTAATCTGTGAAAATAGCGAATTGCGCAAAATGGTCTGAAATAGTGCAAAATTATGCTTCCACTCACGGTATTGTATTTGCAATTGTTGCTGAAGATCTTGTCAATCAGTGTTTGAGACCTCAATATCACCCGGCTTGTCTGCAGTATGAGAGGTTGTAAATTATGGCAGGCAATAGTGTCGTAGAAATTCGAGGCTCCTATATGAGTGTCTGAGTCCAATAAATTTATATTATAATCACCCATTATTGTCACTAGTTTCTTTTCACTTTCAATCTTCGGAAGTACGTTGTCAAGGAATTCTGCCGAAAAGGATGCAGGGGAGAACGACGGGTGTTTGTATACACATCCGCAAACTATGTTTTTTCGTTTCTTTTGTGATATTTCTATAAATGGGGATTCAAAGGCATTTTCAAGTTGAAGAGTAAGGTCGTTTCTGACTTTGACATCATTGTTCAATGAATTATGTATGAACAGACAAGTCCCTCCAGCACTAGCGAGTGTTTTCGTATCAAGAGAGAAGTACCCATCTAATTCATATTCAATACTGTCAAAGATCGCGTGCTCAATCAATCGTGTTTCTGATATACCTATAATTTAAAATTGATATTTTAATATCTTTAGTAATACATTTAGTTCTTCGTAGTGCGTACTCAACAGGCAATGTTCAGATGAAAGAAACCAATTGTACAGGTAGGATCGAAATTGTGCTCAAGAAATTGGTTTACGCCATGGTAGTGCGAGCTGTTTCTTTTAAGCAACAGAATAAACAACAGAACGATTGAGACATTCTAATAGGCCTATCAATGCGAGATAGAGGAGTGGCAGATATCGGTGGCCAGTTTTGGCGTCGACACATGCTGTCCTACAATGGTTAATGGAGATCACTGCTGGCAAAGCCCAACGTCAAGAGGATGAGGGAATTCTTAATAATTAAGAATTCCAATTTATTAGTGCATTAAGTGCGTTAATTATTAGTGCATGCTTCTCAACAAGGTACAAATTGCGTGACCGACGGCCGCCGCAGCGAAACAGTCGCGGAAAGCATTTTGAACTGCGCATGGTTGTGGAATATATTAAATTTGTCGCAAACCAGTGTATTTTCTCAAGGAGCAATGGAAATGTTTCATGCTAGCATTTTGGGTATAAGTTTGGGGCTTTGTATTTTAGGACTCGGTGAGATGATCAAGGCAGGTTGTTGAGAGTCGCGAGCAAGCACTTGCGCTCGTGAAGATCAGTGAATTAACGTTGAATAAAATTTTTTAAAATTGTTTTTATAAGGAATTATGGACCGAAAACGAATCATTGACATACGCTTAAGCCATGTGTTGTAGGACAAACTGAGATACTGAAAATACTGATCAGATTCAAAAAGAAAGTAGTAGGTTCTGCGTTTGATCTGGGGACCTTCGCAACCATTAAAGTGTTGACGGTCTGTGATTTAGCTTAGAAAAGTGCTGGCATAAGTAGTTTTATATCGTAAGAGTATTTTGAGGAAAGTTTCACAAAACTTGGTGATATAAAACAAGTTCTGCACAGACATGAACGTCGAAAACACGAGATGAAAACAAATTTGCAGCCGTCAAAAAAGTTTTTGGATTCTTGTCTTTAGTAAACGACGACGTCTCGCACAAAGTTCTTCATTATAGCTAGGTTTGAGTCGTTCACACTACACCTCAGCATGCCCAGCTTCTTAATTAGCAGAGTTTCATTCTTTTGTGATTCCTCCAGTGAGCTAACGAACAACGACCAGCACTCCTCGCTCGTCACTTGAATCATGAATAGCTCAACGATCGGCACCTGGCAAAGCACAGGGGCCAGGATGATCATCAGAGATTCGTTAACTAAGATGCGATATAAATCAAGCCTGTCTATTTTGCGCCTTAACACGACGATCAACTCATGAAGCTGGTTACATTCATCGATCGAAAGCTGATTATCCGACGGATCGATACGTAGCATTCGTATCCTTTTATCGTCAACGATGAAATTTCTTATCAAGTAAAAAAGTCGAGCTAGCTTGTGATGTTGAGAAACATTAATGCTTGCCTGTATATCCCAATAGATATGCCGATCTTTCGACAACCGAATGTTCCCAAATTCATAATACAAATCGATGAACCAATCCAGGCGATAAGCAGTCTCGCCAACATTACCACAGAGCGGATGCTTATAGAGTGGCGTCAGGTTAAATTTTTTTATCAGCGGTCGAGTGAAATCCTTGATAATTTTTGGCGAATCCGAATCTTTCACGAGCGATCCAAGCAAACCGAACCACATCGGAAGGACTTCACGATGTTCTTTAGCAAGACCTCCACACAAGGGTTCGTCAAGAAGATCATTCAATTCGCGGCCCGTTACGAACAAGTGAATGGGCGCTAATAAGTCAATCAGAAACTCATGCGAAAAGCGCAAAAATTTCCATTGCCGAACGATAAACAGCGTTTCGAGTCCCGATTCAAGTTCAGTGCCACGAACATGTTCTTTTGAATCGAAGTAAACTTTACCCAACGCCAGCATTTCAAATGCCTTCTTGCTCGCTCCTACAATAGCATCCACAACTTCGTTGTTCTTGAACAATTTCTCAGAATCTTTTACATCAATATCATCCATGAGACGACCTTTCAAATTCTGACTTAAATACACGTATAATAACCAAATGTTCAATTCGGTTTGAGTTCTAATCACAACATCTGCATTTTCACTTAACACGTGGCACAAAACCTTTGTGAAAATTGGCAAACGAGCCATGCAGAGAAGGAAATCGTTATCCCTGATTTTCCGCCACAAATTCTCCGCTTTCGTTTGATCGGAAGCACAAAACTTCCCTACATAATCTTTCACCTGGTTCGGCGAAAATCCCATCAATTCTCTACATTTGAGACTTCTATAAAGTAGACATTGTCTCACCTGATAACAAGCATACGGTCGACATAAAATAATCCGATAGAAGTTTTTCGAACTTTTAATAATATCCCTGATAGCTTTGTCAAAGGTTTCAGGCGGAAAACGAGAGCAAATATTGCTGACGTCACACTTGTCAATAGAATCCAAAATTACCAGATATCTTGACATTCTCAATTCCTTGTAAGATATCTGCTTTAAAACATCTGGATACAGAGCACGCAAGACAGCTTCCTCATTATAAGGCCCTTCGTTTAGTAAAGTCATAAGAAGTGGGGCATTCACATAAAAGACAAAGTCAAACTTGTCGCTCCACAGAAGTCCGGCACGCCAGTCACGTAAAATAGAGCGACAAAAAGTTGTCTTTCCCACTCCAGCGTAGCCACAAACAAGAGCAATGTTTTTCTTCTTAAAAATATCGCGCACTTCTATAGTGTCAAACCAGTCGTGTTGGCGTCTCAGAAGATCTTCCTGTTCACTCCGTAAATACCGTATACCTCCATAGATGTCTTTGAAATCGTCTATGCGCAGCAAAGATCCTGCCATTTCGACTTTCCGTTCATCATTTATCGACTCACCAAATGTGTCTGATTCGTGACTGCTTAGCAAAGAATCGATGGCGGACCGACATGCATCTTGAGCACGCGTACTTCGACCTGAAATGACGATTAGGCGCTAAAATAATCATATATCAGTTCTGAAATGTATCGGATATCTAAAACGAGCTAATATTTGAATTTCTAAAATTATGCCACGTGCATCACATCTTGCATCTCACATGAGCGTCAAATTTCAATTCGGCTCAAGTCTTACAACGAAAAAAAAAGCAAAGCAAAAAAGTATCAACTTTGAATTTCAAGGCAATCATCTTCAAACGTCATGCGAATGATCTCCAAACAGAATTGGCACGTGTAAAAAAAATTCGATCATCTTTTACGTGATGCGATGAGGCTTTTTGCAGGAATAGAAACATACGGCCCTTAGAATAAGCGCGTAATCGCCAAATTTCCTTGAAAATCACTTAGCGTGGTGACTCAACATAACTCAGTGTGAAAGCTCGGTCGATGCGACGTCGCCGCAACGTGGTAGCGACGTCTTTTTGCGTTGTTTCGTCGATTGATCGGTTTGCGACCAACTTCGACTTCGCAGCGACGTCGCGTTCGTCGCAGGTCCCACTGCAACGTTGCAGCGACGTCGCAATTTGTCGCAGTTTGTCGCGAGCGGTAATTTTTCGGGCAAACCCGGGGCTTCTAATTGAATTTCCGTTGCGAGCTAATGAAAATGGCTTGAGAGTTCTTCTAAAGCCGTTTTCATTGGCTCGTAGGTTCATCCTCGAACAGGTTAGGTAATCTAACCCTCCTTGAGCTCGTGAAGGCAATAATGTTGCATGTAAATGTTGAATTTTTATTTGGAAGCAGCACTTGTTGAGTCTTTGGAGAAACAACATTAGTAATTTTATGTGCACATTGCCAGTTAGTTACGGCTTCAGACGAAAATTTCAAGAAGAGCTGCGGAAAAACTTGCGCTGGGTGGTTCTACTGAATAGTAAGCACTCAAATACTTGATTTCGTGACTATTGGATAAAAATGCACTCCCAGCTGGATGAACTGACTCAATGCTGTGTGTGGCAGGCAATTCAAAATAAAAAAAACTTTCGATGCAGCTCAAACCAGCAATACACTCAATCCAATGAACTATTAAAGTGCTCTAAAATAACGAGCCTTTCCCTACTTAAAGTGCTAATCGTGCTATTGTATACGCACAAGGGTTAACTTACTGCATCTGATAATGCATTGGAGCTTTACTTAATGCATCTGATAATGAATTCGAACCACCATTGCAAGTAGCACAAATAACGCTATTTTGCATAAATATTATTATAACTTCGGTATGTTTAGAGTTAACAGAATAATGATAATATTGATGGAGAAAGTCTTTTTATAAACAGTAATATTCTCTTTTTATAATGTTGGGAGATTGGCTTTATTGTAAAGACGTCACATTGCGACAAACGTGGTCGCAATGCGACGTCCCTGCAACGTTGCCGCGACGTTGCTTTGCACGCTGGGATTGTGCGCATAAATATAGGGATTCATGAAATACAAGCACGCACACTGACCTCGCCATTAACATTGATAAGGCGTTCCGCTAAATCCTTAACAACGCATATGGATGAGCGACTTTATCTTTGCCTGATTTTTCAGTTTATATAACGAACCTTGAAAAAGCTAACTGAGGAACATCATCACGAACCGAGCATAAATCGCTGACAGACCATAGGCTGCATCATGCCATCAAGTTAACTTACTGGCATGCCTCATGCCTGAAACCTAAACAACGGGGTAGAACAAGGCTATTTTGAAACCACATGTTTATGCAAAACTGATTGAAAAAGCGATAAAGCCAGATGAAAGTGCTACTATCGTGCCGCCCAAGTAAACATTCTGATTTATAGTGGTTTGATTTGCCCCCAAAAGTAAGTCAAAGCCAGACAAACTCAAAGCCAGGCAAAGTAATACCCTACTCGGCTTGATCTCGAACAAAGCTCGATTTGTCCTTAGCAGCAATTTCGGCACTCATAGTTAAGGCTGCTTCTAGAAATACTATACCCTAACTATATTGCCTGTATCCGAAATAAAACACGTTGCACGGTGGGAGTATCCACATGTTTTATAGTTTCTTAACCTAAATCGGACGATGTTGACTGATCTCTTAGCGACAGTATGCGCAAATCTTATTCGGATTCCAAATTATTTAAACAAGTAAATGCCCTTGTTGCCCTCGCAAATTGATCAGTACGGAAGGCACTGCGAAAAAAATTACTTGTAACAACAATGGATCCGAAAAAAATCAACAACATAATTTTTGGGACATCGTGGCTAGATATAATCCTCTACAGACGCAACGTTGTTTTGCAAAAAAATTTGAAAGCTTCCTAAACTGCTGCTGCACGAGTGTCCGAATGCACCAGTTCTGGTGCTGACATTTACCCAAACGTGGTTTGTACTTGATACCTTAATTTTCAGGCCGATGTCTTTCGGCCTACTCTTGTTCATTTGGTCTCCTACCTGCTATCAATACACATAAATTAACAAGAACCTTGAAAAAAAAAGTCTTTTTATAGTTTTTCGCGGACTTTAATCCGCAACAACAATCTCACTAGTACGATTCCCCAAAGTCATGCACTAACTAGTGCATCATCAAGGGCCTGTATGGCTAACACCTTTCCAATGCTTTATTTACAAATAGCGGCCTCCAAGGTTGAGAATTACACACAAATCTCGTCAAACGTCTGACCAGTGCAATTTGAGCATGCAACCAACGGACCGCGCGGTTTCAATAAAAACGACGATGACATATGAAAAATGCTGCATATTCGCAACTGATTTATTACAAGCAAAAGTCAAAGATATGATCTACTTACCAACCCGCTTACTTGGAAGGCTCGTTTGACGTGGAATTGTATAGATGCCAGTTTCTAGAAACAACGGCCGTTATTCTTATTGACCCAAACATAAGAATTACATACTTTTACTTCAGAATGCTCACGGAGGCTCAGATAAACTTTGTTGTAGCTGTTCTCACTTGCTTTCAGTAACAAGGCATTGACAATTTGGGAATAATTGGTGGGGGGAGTGGAACGCCTACTACTCTGTTCTGGGCTTTTCTTTTGCTTCTATTGCTCTCAGTTCATAAAAAATCGCGCCACAACGAGGGCAAGAACAAAGCAGTCGATACTACACCCTTAATATATTTTCTGTATCGAAATAAAATTCGTTGCATGATGGGAGCATCCACAGGTTTTACAGTTCCTAAACCTAAATCGGACGATGTTGACTGATCTCTTAGCGATAGTATGCGCAAATGATATTCGGATTCCGAATAATTTAAACAAGTAAATGTCCTTGTTGCCCTCGCAACTTAATCAGAGGCCCTGTGAAATAAATTACTTGTAACAACAATGGATCTGAAGAAATCAACGACATAATTTTTGGGACGTCGTGGTTAGATATAATCCATCACAAACGCAACGGTGCTTTGACGAAAAATGTGAAAGCTTCCTAAACTGCTGCTCCACGAGCGTCCGAATGCACCAAAATGCCTGCAGATTAGGTGCTGACATTTACCCAAACGTGGTTTGTACTTTATACCTTGATATTCAGGCCGATGTTTTTCGGCCTACTCTTAGTCACGAGTAGGATTCACGCACTTTACTTGCAAATGGACCCCTGTAGTATTCCGAGTTAAACATATACGTCTCCAAAACGTCTGGCCGACATTTCAAACTCCTGTTGGATGCTGTCGCTTCCCCATGATATAACTAGGCACTTATTACAAGGGTGCTGATTGGTGAAGGTACTCTCTCTCATTTTTTAAACAAAACAGAAAGCCTTGAAATGACTTGAATGAGGCAGGTGCTTCGTATACTGGCCAAGAATCTCGGCAGGTCCGAAAGACTCGCGAACGCAAATCTCAATAACAAGAGGAATTTTCTTTTAATCTCTCTCGGAGCATCCTTGTGCAGATCTAAATGTTACGTTAGGCGGTCAGTGGAAGAACGGCGCTCGGACAAAATTTTTAGGTCTTCTAAACTTTTCGCAGCTTCGAAAACAATTTTTGGCCTTCCGTTGGGGTTTGCGGTGCATGGGATTGAATTCGTGGGCTAGTTTGTTTTTTGTGTATTAGTGAGTGCCTGTGTGGGTCGAAGATATTGTTACTATGTTATATAAAATAATTTGTGGGGCTCCGTAGAAGTTGCGAGTGGTTGCATGTGTGGGCCATAGTGCGTTTGTGCGCATGCGTGCGGGTGTGCTGGCGTGAAGTATTTTCTGCGTCAGTCCGCTGGGATTGATTGTGATTGTCTGGGCGTGCTTTCGGAGGTGTATGTACATATGAGGGTGTAACCAAGGGAATGCATCGTGGAAATGATGACGACCGTGACATCTGCAAATGGATCCAAGAAAACTTTGAAACTGATTTACTACAAGATGGAAGCAAATGTCAAAGATATGAACTCCTTACCAGGACTCAATTCTTCAATCTCCTCCGGAATTGGAAGTTCAAAGCCAGGCAAAATAATATCATACTCGGCTTGATCTCGAACAAGGCTCGATTCGACCTTACCAACAATTTCAGTTGCTTCTAGAAATAATGGTAGTGATTCGTCAAACACAAGAATTATACTTTGACTGCAGAATGCTTATGGAGGCTCAGAAAAGTTTTGCTGTAGCTTCTTTAACTTGCCTTCAGTTATCAAAGTATAGACTGTTTGGGAATTTTTAGTCTGGCGGAGGGAACGCCTATCAATCTGCTGTTGGCTTTTCATGCTTCCAGTGCACTCTGTTTATAAGCAATCGCAACACAGCGAGGGAAAGAACAGACCGTCGAAATTACGAACTTGCTATATTACCTGCATCGAAGTAAAACATGTTGCACAGTGAGAAGTTCCATAGGTTTTATATTTCCTAAACCTTAATCGCACGATCGTGCGATGTCGACGCATTTCTCTGCGAGAAAACGCTGACTTCTACATCGTAAACCGAATTATTTTAACATTTCATAAGCCTCGTAGCCCACGTCACTTACAGGTTCAAGAGGCACCTCGAAATGAAGAACTTATAGGGAAGGTGGATTTAAGGACATCAGTGACATAATTTGGGGTGATTCCAGGCGCTGTAAAAATTCATGGCAGATGCAACAGCTTTCCGGACACAAATTTGAAAGCGTTCCAAAATACTGCTGCATGAGCGCCTGAATGCACTAAAATGCTGGTAGTTCTAGACTCTGTTCACATTTACTCAAACGTGGTTTGTACTTGATACCTTGATTTTCAGGCCAGTGTCCTTTGGCCTACTTTTGTTCACCCCACCCATAAACTAACGCAAACCTTGAATAAAAGGCGTTAAAAGGTGTGCCCGGGCTTTAATCTTCAATAACACTGCAACGAATAGGATTCATCAAAATAACGAACTAACTAGTGAAACAATGAATGTACCTGCATCCTGAAAGCACTTTACTTGCAGATCGGCGCCTGCAGTATTCAGAGTTGCACAAATATATCGGCAAAACTTATGACCAATACTTCATACTCATGTTGGATGCTGCCGCTGCCCTATGAATTAACTAGGCACCTATGACAAGGGTCCTGACGATGCAGGTACTGGGTCTCATCTCCCAAACACTAGCAAGCATTATGAACAACTGAGTCTTTTAGTCAAATAAGCGATGAGAACACACCTTTCAAAGTCGAACGAATTTTTCAGTTGCACTTTGCTAAAATGAGCTGCATTGATAACAAGAAATGGTCATCTAGGTTGCGCAAATTAGAGCCAAGTTTCTACTACATATCACGCAAAAACTCGCTTTCTCGATCATTCAAAACGTTATATACAACTAGATACCTTGGAAGCGAGGATTTTTTCCTCACTTTGGTATGCCAAAAATGCAGCGGAGGCACCATTGGTCACAAGCTTCAAGCATCGTCTTCATTCCCAAAGAAATGCAACCAGAATCCCACATGACCTGGTCCAGGCGACAGCAGTTATTCGGACAAATCTTTCGGGAGAATGACTGTTAGTATAAATCTATAGCTCTGAATGGAGGCATCGTGAGGATGCCCGCCTGAGATGGTGATTAATGAACTCTGGTTCTGAAGTTTCAATGCAAATTTATTTTAATAGTTCTTTCTTTCTTTTATTTCGATCTTCCGATTCATCAATTTGCACCGCCAAACTACGCATTGCTTACGGAAAAACGCAAACGAAAGACAACGCCAGTGAAAACGCTGGCATACTCATGGCACAAGAACGGTTAAGTAAATCGACAGCAATTACATACAGTTTTCAAATCGCCTTAGCAACGGAGCTAAAGACGACGCAACATGGCAGCTTCTAAAACCAGCAACCGAAAGATCAAATTACCTTTACGGGCTAGAGCAATAACGTTTAGTGTGCACGAGCAATCAAAATCCTCCGTCTTGAAAGGCCAGATTTTTGTCACATCTTATTGGAGTCTCGTCAGTATTTCCTCTTGGCATTTCCATAGCATGTTGAACTCATTGCTATCCAGCTCCTTACAGCCACTACGGTATATGAGGTTCCTAAACTGAAATAGACCATCTACCAAAGAGCATGGTCTGGCAGGTTCAGATGAGTATGCCTTTAAATCTGCAAGACTTGGTACGGTCTGGAATTCTTGCCAAGCCTCTTTGGGGAAAAAGTGCTTCATAAGTTTCCTCCACAGAACGATATTGAAGCTCCCAAAGTTAAGGGTACCTGACTTCGGATAAACAAGAGCAATTTCCCACTCCGACAACTTTCCACGCAGGATTTCCTTGTCCTTCAGCACATTCATAAGTAATGCTTGCATAAATTCTGCATCCGTGACAGTAGGCTGGTCAACAAACAATTTACACTTGAACACTTTAAGAGCTGCATGGGGAAAATGCTCGTGAGCGACTGAAGCTAGGCGCATCCAGAGGGTGTTTGTCACAACCTGAGTCTGCCCACTACCTATTGTAAGAACGAACAAGAATAATTGCCTTTAACACATCGCCACACCAAATCTTTGCCAAGAAGGTTAAAAATGGCTTTCTTTACAAGCTTAAAAATGATTTACGGGCACCAAGAATTAGCGCAGAAAATAGTGCTGACTGTGATATTGAACACACGGCGCAGTGCATTCTGAGCGGTGTCTGATCGCCAAACGCAGTGCGTTCGGAAAGCCCGTCACGACCTGTTAAAAGCAATTAAATATTAATTCCGTCTCACATAAATAGTGGTGTATATGATACCTGAAGTGCTGGGAGTTTCCTCCTTCAACTCGTATCCAAGGTCTTGAAAGATTTTAAGAAGCTTTGTCCACAAATGCTGACAATCTGCATCCGACAGAGGCGTAGGACCAGCATGGGCAATCATATTCCTGAATGAACACAGTTCCTGAACGAATTTTTCATCGCATTTGATTTTCTTACGCAACTTCTTATGCTTAATCAGGTGACTCCATACTTTCACATCAAACGTCTTGTGGTCACCAACCGGGTATCCAGGAGGATATATGCGGTCTTTAATCCAATCTCTTATACTCCGATCAGTTAGAATGGCTCGCATCTCTGACATCAGCAAGGCTGTTATCCGCTCGTCAAAGGATTTCGATGGATCACCATGCACACCCTTCTCGATGAACGATATGATTGCACGCGGGCCGTTCGAACGGACCACGCTAGCCAGATATGCCCAGCACGGATCTTCAGGAATGCGATGGCCGGGAAAAGGTAACGCTAAAGCAGAAAGATAAGTGCAAGAAAAAGAAGCTGTCTTATACATAAGAGCTAAAAAAAACTATTAATACTAAAACAGAAACGCAATCATAAGTTAAATTGGCAGTGGATGACAGCAGCCTTAGTTCTTCAGTTAGATTCCTAGCCCACTGTGGCGACTCTACTGGGCGGGGTGAGTAGCTTACATATGACACAGCTGTCATCACTGCCTATCCGAAGCATTTGCCCAGCATTCGGCGTTTTCGTGCGTGACCTTACCTATCATGTCTTGTCACTTCTTGTGTCATTGCTCCCCCGCACATTGGCTTATGGCATGCTATACGGCAATTGGGAAGACATTGTGTTTTTTATCTTTCCGGACTCTGTGCTGTCGTGCGTCAGAGCATGCGTAGAGAACGACTGTAATGTTTGTCAGTGGCTACCCTAGTTGGGGGAAAGGGTATTTTTTATCTAAGTCAAGACTTTGGCAAGAGCTACAGCCCACCCACAGGTCATAGGTCATAGGTCATAGATTTAATTTCTTCAAGAATTTTTGCTAGGGCACAAAACTAAGGGTAGCAGATAAACTCAGTCGACGTCTTAATACGCAGCACTTAAACGCAGCGGACGTTCCTCCCGACGATCTTAACGCCGTCATTTATGCAGTCTTACGCAACATGTCCGATGAACGACGCCCACCACGCTCGAATCGAAAGGAAGCCTAAACGTTGCGCTGTCAAGACTCTTATGAGTCAAAGTCAAAACCGGTGGACCCAGTGTAAGACCAACATAAGCTCCCGATCTCCGGCCATACTTCACTTTTCAAAATGAGTTGCCGCTGCCACTGAATTCTCATACCCAGCAGCACGAGAAACGCATTGTGGAAAGTTCTGTACGCAGGCCTCATCGGAATAAATTAGGTAAAGGCTAAGGCTAAAGAAGACTACCCAATTATAAGGGCAATGGCTAACGGCATTCCTGGCGAAATCCCTCTTGTACCGTGGCCAAACGTCGCCATGGAAATTTCCAGCTTCGCAACAAGGATTATATAGTCATGGCACTATAAAACATTTCCAACTACTTTTATATAAGTCAACTGCACAGCCTGCACAGTATTTTTATGGCGCTAGGCTACTTGTGCACCAACATCTCCGATAACTGTCCGGAGAGTGGTGCGGGAGAGTCCATCTAGTATTACTACTATTGGAAACAATGCCATTGTAAACAGGATGTGCAAACACTGCATTCTTCGATGGCCTCTAACTACTCGCTATAATGCGCCTAGAAACTGCGATCACAGATTGGAATGCTTCTCGAAAACATAGACGATACTTCCTCCTTACCAAATGCGAGTGCGACAGGTGACATGGTTCTCGCGTGAAGTGAATCTCGTTTAAAACGCCCGACTTGAGCTCATGTCGAATGTCTTGAGACTCGCGAAAGATAAGCTCGCCTGAGTTTGGACTGCATGTTTGGAGAGACGTTCCCTTATTTATTTTTGTGCTTTTTTTTAAAATCCACCTTTTTTTTTTTTTTTTTGCTCGCTTTGCGTGCTTAGCTAGCCTTGCACCATCATGTTGCGTCAGTATGATGAAGAATATATTTGTAAGCAAATAGAAACTTTTTTGAAATCCAATATGGAACTTTTCATAAGTGAAGTGCGTAATTAGGTACTGACAGCAATTACGGGCTCATCTCACACGAAACGTGGCCAGACATAAATCCCACTAGACCAGCCACTCAGGGTTTCAGGGAGATTAAATGACCAGTTTACCGAAGTGAAAGAACATGTTTTTCAACGCAAGCAACGTATGCTGACACTTCTTATATCGACCCTTTATGCGCGTTGATGCATATAGTGGAAACGTAGCGTCGGCATGCCTCTACATGCTGGACAAGTCGTCGTTGCTGGGCTTGTATGTATCTTATCTTTTTTCTCCTAGCCGATAATTGCGAGGGAGACCATAGCAAATTCCACTAGCTTCGTGGTTCAACATGTCAGGCGGATCTATCGCTCTTAAAATCATGTATGAGCGCAGAGAGATCGAAAAATTTCATCTATTTTAATACAAAGTATGAACCAAATGTTTCTTTACTGCCACATTTTTCTGCAAACGTCTACAATCATTCAGCAAATTTAACAGACATCTTTCAGCAAGAAATACCAGGTAAATCTTCTTTTAAAGAAATCATTACCAATCAATGACATGGAACAGCCCAATTTTTGTTAAGACAGATATGTAGTTAAAACCTACGTAAATTTTGCATACCATATTTTGCATACCTGATGCTGACATGGCCCCACTTGACCCACTCGGTCCAGGAAAGACTACAGCTGTAGTACCTGCAATAAAAACAATCACCATTAGCTACAGCATGAAATGCAGCCTTAGAAACGCGACAAAACCGAAAAAAATTCCTTTATACACAACGAAACCATTGACAATGATCGGCAAATTCACTTCAGCTCAAGTTTCACTACTGATAGTCTGTAAATCATAAAGACACCATGGACGGTCTTGATGATATTATGGTATATGTAAACATCATTCTAAACGATACAGCAAGATGGAAAAGTCCCATTCTTAACGACAGAAACCTTGGTATTGCTCAGCTAAATTATTTTTGATACCTGAAACTGACAAAGCTCCAGTTGATCCACCTGATGCAGGGGAGATTGCACTTTGACCTGACCCTATGCAAGGAAAAGGCAAACTTATAAATCAATTATATGAAAATTTATTTAGAATTTTTTAGATTTCTGGACTTGATTCCTCAACTAAAAATCCATATCAAAAGAGACAAAGCACTAGCCAACAGAAGTCAGTAAAAACAATTCCTTAAGTTATATTCAAAATGTCTGCTCGGCGACGCTCTACTCGATGAACTCCGAAAGATGACGGAATTTGATCCTGTCCAGAATCCTTTGCGCCAAATCCAAACCAGTGGGCCGCATATCAGTTCAACTAGCATGATCTCCCGGTCAGAAATTACTTTCCGAGACGAGTTTTGTTGGTTTAAATCAGTGAGTGATGTTGAGACTTTTCAAGAGTACCTGAACAGCAGAAACCCTAGCATTAAGTTTACGGTGGAATATGAAACAGATCGGAAACTGCCGTTTCTCGATGTTTTAGCAGACGGAATAAATGGCGATTGTTTCACCACTTC
>QQSS02203625.1:0-11934 GCA_003687565.2 Craspedacusta sowerbii
TGCACCGTTCACGAGACATCTCAGACAAAATCGTCGTCCCCCTCTTCGGTATGGTATCGACGAACAGTTTTAAGAGGAGAGGGACTGTTATATATGGATTGGTCAGTTTAGGCACGTGATTCTTGCCTATCACGTGACATTGTAATTATCGTATATTTAGCGACGTCTTTGGTTAGAATAATCAGATTGACTGCGCACCACTTGTTTTATTCACGAGCCTCATAGAACACAATAGCTAAGTGATTCCTTTTTACGGCATGTCCAACAAGCAGGAGGTCACTCCGCGCGCGGTGGATTGGAAAAACATTTCGTGCCTCATTAGCCTCGAGCACGTGCTCGTGAATGGCAGAAGATAACATCATCAAAGAAACTCCATTTCATAGTTGAGGCTTTTAGACTATTCCTCCAAACGCGGCTCTCTTTTTTAGTATCGCAAGTTCCTCTACTATGACAATTTCCAAACTTCTCTGGTGGACAGTTTGTTTGATGATTTGGATAGGACATCTCACAAGTGCTGTTTCTAGATGTTGCTGTTGCCTAGCTCTACTTTCTTTTGATCAGCGATACCTGATACTAGTAGAGCTCAGAGAATTATATGTTCCTATTAATCGTCAGAAAGAAACAACATCATAAACCTTGACAGGTGGCAATAAGAACGTTACTTTCTTAAAGCACACTACAATATGCATCAACAGCTAACATGATTACCAACCAACAAAGCAGTTAAATGTTACACGAATCATAGCCAATGACTACTCGGGGGCTGTAAATAAACAAGCTACTAATATACTAGCAACAGGATATGCATTAAATTAGTATCAGCTGCAAAGAGTATGATGCCCAATCAATGAAGGGTACTCAAATGAATCTTCAAGGGTCACGCCGGGTCTTGTCGCGCCTGACTAGGACATGCTCTAGATGTTTGAGCTGGCCGCGTGAGCGATTGTGTTGCATCTAAAGGCGATCTAAATTTCAGTTTGACAGAATTTTCTTCTGACGCTTTTGAATCGGAATGTTCTACAAAAAAAACTTATACAAAAATAAACTGGACTTATAACCTCCATGTATTCGGCTACACTACCTCACTGGAGCTAGTCAAGGTCAAGCACTGGCATTCGCCAATAGCGAGTCGTATTTTCCTTTTAAAAGATGGTGCTCCGTTTCCAATGTGATTAGCCGCAGCATTAATAACGTTCAGGAATTAGAAACTTAATTTTGAAAAAGTATGAAGGACTAAACAGCATTTCTTATTCCTTATTCCCTAATAACCCAAAGCATATGTTAAGCTTCCCTAACGTAAATACTCTGCTTTCTTGCAGAGTACAAGGCAAGCAGATGCAGTTCCTCCCCCGGTGGACAAGCTGCTGGGCACGTTTACTACTTCTGGTACCCAGTGACATCCCTAAAAGGAGGATGACTGCAAGGAGAGTCTTGCTGGGCGTGAACTGACCGCCCCGGCTTGCGCTAAGAAAAGCAGCGATTGTGCACGATCAGGTTATAACAGCGCCTATTGGCCGTGTTGGTGCTGGCCATGGGGGTACAGCGATAGTGGGACGCCCCTTGGGGCTATTGGGGGTTACGCTCGCTTACGTCTGGCAATCCCAGAACAATAAGTACCCCCCCCCCCCGACCTATCCACAGGAGTGCTTACGTCGGCTGCCACCTGTCTGGATGGAAATTTTATGACTTGCTACAATTAACGAAACTAACAATAAGTGATGGACGAACCGTACAAAGATCACGAGACTCCGGATATCAGAATGTGCGTAAAGGATGTTGGTGATCCTTTGGTTCTAGCAAAATTAAGAAGTTGTTGGAGAATTAAAGGATGTTGGTGATCCTTTGGTTCTAGCAAAATTAAGAAGATAGATCAAAATAAAGAATCTTGTGGCTGAACAGCAGAGGATATTCAGCGCAAGGGAGAACCCAATAACAAGCCGGCTAATCAGGGTCCAGAAACTCACCACAGAGACTAAGGAGAAACTGAATCTGAATCGCCGAGAAGCAGCGTGATCATTAACTGGCCGAGTGCAAATGCAAAGGCAGCGTGGAAAGCAATACAGGAAGATGTTACGGTAGGTCTAGTCATACTTCGAGGCTCAGCCGTACAATGAGCAGAAGCTATGGCCAAGGTAGGAGTAGTAGAAGACGAAATGCATTCGCCACATCATGAAAATGTGCTTCACAAAATGCAAACACCCTTCGACAAGAAGTTTTGAATCAGTTCAGCTAATCTATGTTGAATTCATGGCATGGTTCTCCGAGAAGGCCATGCGCCTTTTCATGGAGCACCAATGGGGGGGGGGGGCAAGAAGCGTCCACTATATGGACGAACAAGCCGAAGCGCCTTCGCTATAATGGCGTCCAATGCCAAACTTTATTAAGGAAGCGTAACATCAGGTTGGTTGCAGGGTAAAGTACAGCGATGTACCATATTCTATGGTTTCACTAGGATGTTTTAAGCATCTTTTCAGTCAAATTTTGAGGGCGGGTCAAGTAGATCTTGGCAGGTAGACTGCTTCTTTATCAAACAAATTCACAGGCTTGCCAGTGTCGGAGAAACTTGATCATTTCGTGTTTTAAGTTACTAATAGTTGGGCTTACCTTACCAATGGCACACTTTAAGCCTTTCTATATATACGGCCCTCGACAGACAATGCGGTGTTTTATTTAACCAAAAAAAGAGCTTTTCTCTGTAGCCATATTTCATCAAGGTCGTGAGCGATTATGGACAGGCAATAGTTGGAACAAAAGAGGGAGAGATTCGACCATCTGGGGAAGGTGCACGAGGAGGTATTATGCAGACGCCGAAGGAAGATACAAGAGCTGCGTAAGGACGCGAGAAGACTATGGAAGGCAATAAAAAGGAGCTTCAATGAGGACGCGGCTGCGTTTTGGCTGCTTTTAAGCAACACGGAAATAACCATTTCACGCCTGGCAAAAGCGAAGCGCAGAAAGAAACGAAAAAAGAAAACTCGGAAGGCAAGAAAAAAAATTTCAGAGAAACCAACTCGCTTTGCTACCCGTTTATTCAAAGAAAAGACTCGTGGAAGATTTGTGATCCTTGAAGAGCAGGTAGAAGACCATCTGACGCAAAAATACTGTAACCAAAATCGCGGCAGCCCAATCATCCCAACACATGGATTGGTGAGACCAACTATCCCAGGGGGTGGTCTTTAATGAGACCAGGCAAAAGCTGCACGAGGTACAGTTGGCGCGGAAGGCTCGAGCTGGTGGTGCGGGTGGGACAAACGCGGTCACGTGCTCAGTATATAAGAATTCCCCTGGGATAGCGAAGAGCTCAAATGGCTAGTCTTACGTACGTTTTGTCCCGGCCAAGGGACTCTTCAGAGACCTTTGGTTGGAGTCTTAACTGGCCAAGAAACTGCTTGGAGTCCCATTAAGAACTGGAAACCCCTGGAGACCTCGAGTGCACCGTCTCACGAGAACATAAGCTCTCAAGTGAGCAGTTGCAGGAGATCGTCACTGTTTTGGCAACCTGCCCCCAAATCACTTGGGGCGTTGCCAGCTGCGCGGTACGCGGGAAGAAATCAAATGTAAGTAATCAAATGGCTAGTCTTAAGTACGTTTCGTCCCGATCACGAAGCGGCTGTCAAAAATGCTGGATAGGTTCTGGGATGAGGGTGATACACGGAAAAGTTGGTGTGTGGTGAACGGTGTCTTCACACCTAAATAACTTGATTCTACGTCGGTGAATCAGTTCCGATCAATTTCTTTACTGAGCGTGGTGTGCAATATAGGCTATATAGAAACAGGGATAGATTGTATTGCCGTTTGCCCAATGATGGATTTGGAAAGTAAATTCGAATTCTCAGTGAAAAAGGAAAAAAAATAACTCTGTCATGTATGCCTTGAGTTTCACGAATAATGACTTACAAATATGCAAGGTTGCCCTGAGAACTTACTTGTCCCATTTCCCATTTCCAGGTTTCCATGTTTGGAAGAGTTCTTTCATCGCATCGCCTCCAATTAAGGCTCGCCGCTCTTGCTGCTAAGTGCATTTGCCTGGCTATTCTGCTATTTTGCGTTTTGCTGTTTGCCCTGCTGCAGTGTCCTTAACTAGGTTGCCATGCGAAGACTTTTCCATGTGATTGCCCCTTGCATCTGCACTCTGTGCATCCCTTTCAATCCTTGACATACTTTATGCATTTATTTCGGCCTGTATTTATCTTGAAATTGCTTTTCAAAGAGTTTGTTGACGAAAAATCAATTTTCCACGATTTTTCTTGAGTGCTTACTATATTGAGAAACAATGTCTTCCATTGCACATAATGTTATAACTGACTCTACATAAAATAGCTATGTAGCTACATAAACACTTCTTTCGCCATTATCTGCAATATTTGTGTGATGGCCAAACTTGATATAAGCAAATGTTTCAGAAGGTATCCAAGGTGGAAGTGGCACACCTAGTCTGTGAATGTAGCACCTGTGCAAGAATTTAAGATTAGTTTGTGTTTTGAAACACAAAGTTACATGCGATCATGGTGAGTGGTATATATTTGAGAACAGCAATTAAGCTTTCATGTTAGACAAGACTTTGCTCGTTGCCAAATTTTCTTTGACCAAAAGAACAGACAAGAATCAGTCTATTCTCGACTAAAAATGGAACCTTTAAACTTTTAATTTGAACATACCTAGTAGCAATGAAATGCAGATCATAAATCTTGCACCAGCCACTATCCCTCACCCAGCCGCAAATGAACAGATTTTATACGTCAAATTTCTTGTAGCAATCCAGCACATAGGCTTCAGTTGCATATGAACTTGAGAAAACATGAGGTGTATTTTATAACGTCTCTTCACCTAACTGCTGACAAAAGACTCTCATTCCTTAACTTCACTGAGCTTTTGTGAGGAGTCTTGACTATCCATGAGAGCAAATTTTTCTTCTAAAGGACATTTTGTGTTTTCTAGCAGTCCATCCCTGTAGGCAACCAATATGGCAGACTTGGGGTATTTTAGTTTTTCGCTCCCGTGAGTAGCAGGTCCTGGTAATGGGCTTTTACAGCCACGCAGAATTTCTGAATGTCAGCCTGGGTATGAATTTGAAATTTAAGGCTAGCCAAAATTAGTTATTTGAAAGTGTCCCAAAAGATTTTTTAAAGGCAAGTTAAATTGGTTTGCTGTTTATGTAAAAGTATAATCTATTTGACATTGTGTTATGCCTTTCTTTGTACTTGATGTGGCAATGACAATTAGTATTCTGTCTGGAGACTTTGTTAGCTAAGGTGGCTGAAGTCACGAAGCTTTCCTAAGTTTATGTCATGTTCTGAGTTTGGAATGACAATGCTTTTTTTTGCAAGGCTTTGTTTTCTGGCAGTCGCCATGTAAAAATTATCAATTTGAAAGTAGAAATCAAGTAACTAGATATAGAAGTGAGTATAGATTAGCTGGGTATGTGGAATTGAGGATCCTTTCAACCAAAAATTTTGTAGGTTATGGCAACCAAAAGAAGCCATTTTTGGTCATTACCAAATTAGCTCTGCTAAGAAGAGCTTCCTTCCAAATCGGCCGTCCAATATTATCTTGCTGAAGACGAACTTTTGCTTGCTATTTGTGAAAAATAAAATATTTCTCGAAAGGATTGCTTGGTTTCTTTACTCACATTTTTTAAACCGAAAGTTATATTGTGATGAGCCATTTGAATCGCTATGCATTCAATTTCATAGTTTGGAGTTAAGTTTTTACTGTTCCTTGTTCATGACAGGACAATATTAGTACATGGGTGAAGTGGGCCTGAGCAGGCACGAGTTTGCCTTTATTGGGGCATGTACGTTCTTGATTTCCTTTACTCTAGCCCATTTCTGAATTGATTTTCATCTAATAATTTGTAAGGTTTGTGTCATTCGATGTTGTGATGTTCCTGATGATTTCTTCAGTTGCATTGGTCTTCTCCATGCTATAGCTTATTTCTGATGTTCTCATCGCTTTGGTTGCTCCTGCTTTGTGCTTGGACTGTGTCGTGTTCTGAAATGTCGCTCTGTGGAGGAATTGGTGCACCTCACCCGGCGACTAAAGAAGTTCAGGCTATCGCTGATCAGGTTCGAGTATTTACGAAAATTTGTTGTTTGGCTGTGCTTCTGTCCCATGCAAGGCTTCTTATTACATGATTATAAATTTAAATTATGTTTTTCGTTTTTACATAAATGGAAGGTTTTGTGTGGCCTAAAGCATCGAATTCCGTACAGATAGGCTCCTATCGCGCGAGCGCTCAAATTTTGAAATTGGCCAAGCTAAGAAATTCACCAGTTCCTCCAGTCCCCCAACGCCAGGCGCGTTTCGTTTTTTTGTGGGGCTAAACAGTGACGTGCATGGAAACCGAACCCGGAACTGAATTTCTTAACTTGACCAATTTCGAAAAAGTTGTGTGCTCGTGTGATAAGAGCCGCTCTGTACGGTATTCTCTGTCGCTGCAGGCCACACCAAACTTTACATTTATGTAAATTTGCCTATGTACTTGTTAGTTAGCAAGTGTTAATGTCGTTCAGTTCTCACCAGTTCACTCAGGTCTCGTTGTCTAGTGGTAAGTGGTCCGCTCTTCACTCCGGCGACCCGGGTTCGGTTCCCATGCACTGATGAGCCCCACCCAGGGCGAAACGCGTCTGGGAAATGGAGGAACTGGTGAATTTCTTACCTAGGAGTATTTAATTTTATTTTGATTGCTATATCTTGCTGCAGTAGTTCCTTTGATCTGTAAATTTATTTTGCCTTGTTCGTTATATTTGTTGAAACGTTTGGTCTCCTAATATTGTTATGTGTATTTGTCGCGAGAGCTTATGGGCTTTGTTGAGTCCTATGAAAACACTGGTATTAGCTGACCGTAAACGATGCCACTCATTCAACGTGATTCTCAGGTCGAAAGTTTTCTCTTAGTTAATAGTGGCACCCGAAAAGTGCTTATTTTGGGGGCCATATTACAAGGAAGCGTTTTTTGAACTTGTTAAACTTTGCGAGCTACGTTTACAGATATAAAATTATTGTCACACCTGTGTTTAATTTAGGTTAAGAGTGCTGTTTATGCGAAAGTAAATGAACAGTTTTCTACCTTCGAAGCAGTGTCTTACGCTACACAAGTTGTTGCTGGAACAAACTACTTTATCAAGGTTCGTGCTGTTACAAATATTTCATCTGAACGCTCGGGTATGTATATGTACCCGAGGATTCATATGATATATGTCTTAGTTATTCCTGTAATTCTGCCTGGATTTTACACAGTATTTGTGTGCATTGCAGGTGGATAACAGCTGTGCGTTGTAGGAAGTAGGTCATAGTATTTTTCATTGTGAATCTGTCTTGTTTCGTGTAGGTAAAGGTCGGGAATGAACAATACATTCATGTCCGTGTATACCAGGCTTTGCCGTACGCAAACGCTGGGCCAGAATTACATGCTGTCCAGACCGGAAAGAGCTTCAGCGATCCTATTACCTACTTCTAAAGCTCCAATAGTGTCCGTTTTGCTCTGGCATAGTGATCCGCAAGCAGAATGTGTGGTAGAATAGGCCGTTATGCGCATACTTTGGTATGAAAGCGAATTACCTTTAAGGAAAGTTATTAATGTGCCTGTTTTATTGCGTTACTTGAGTTTGGCTATGTTGGGCTTTAAAGTGTTCGTTAAATTTTTGAGCGCGAGGAAAAGGGGCGGATGTACGAATTAACTTCATATGAGTAAGCTTTCCTGTTGGCTGCGGCAGATTATGCTGCATAGTTTACGTAATTTTGCTTAAGCTGTTGTGCTTTGTAAGATTCCTTACTAATTTATGTAGTGTAGATTTTTGAGTCGCCCTTGAGGACCATGTTAGCTAATTGGGCTAGAGCAATATTGAAATTCCAGGAATATTTTGCAATGTAATAATCTAATTTTCGATGTTGCTCCTTTTGAGTCGGTTATGTTCTATCATTTAAACATATGGACACGAGAGTTACATGTCGAATAAAAAAAGGACGGTCTGAAAAGTCTGTTTTATTTGTATATTTGTGCGATCGTGGGTCCTTGGAGGCCGTAAACCTAGCATCCGTTAAAATATATTTTGTGGTCGATTCGGAAGGTCTCCTGTAAGTCGATTTGGAAGTACGTTCATTGCGCTGCAAGTGGTCTCAACATTGTTGAATTACGACGCGTGAATGATTATTTGATTATTTATAAATGATATTTATTGAATTGGTAAATCTAATGGGAGATTTTGATATTAACCTTTTCAATTATGACATTGATATCGAAGCATTTTTGACTTTCATGACGCGATGAGTTGTAATTTCTTCCAGCCACTAATTCTGCAACCTTCTCGTGTGACTTTACGCTCCCACACACTTATTGACAACGTTCTCACTAACAATGTTAAATACAGTTCCAGTAGTGGAAGCTTAAGTAGTAAAACATCTGATCATTTTCCACAATTCTCGATCTTTAGTGACCACAATTTAAAGAGACAGAAAGGCTAATCCTACCAAATTCGGTCGATCATACAAGAACTTTAGAGAAGACGAATTCCTGGAAGAAATTACAAGAGTAGATTGGGCATCTTTAACTGATAAAAATCAACATGTAGATACCTCAATGAAAAATTTTCTTGCAGCCATTACGGGCATCCTAAATGTTATGGCTCCTGTACGTCGCCTCACTCGTAAAGACGTAATGTTACAAGAGAAGCCTTGGATTACTCGGGTGTTGTTGATGTCGATCAATAAAAGGGATTCTATTTTCAGAAGATTCCTGAGAACAAAAAGCCCAGACTTACTTCCTAGCTTATAAAAATTATCGTAACCTAATAGTCCTAACAGTTCTTCTGCGAAAAAGTAAAATATTAGACTTCCGTGATTACTTTTAAGAAAATGGTAAGAGCATATAGAAGACCTGGGATGGTGTAAAGTCACTTATAAGAAGCGAAGTGTACGTGTTACACCCAACACAGTGACATCAAATGGATGCAGTTCCTCTAGACATAACGACATCGCGCCGCATTTAACGAATACTTCTCTTCTGTTGCCAAGTCGCTTGATAGCAATATCAAACTGCAAAGCACGACTAAAGTCCAATGTCAGTCAAAACATGTAAATTGCCGACACGACTGCTACTGAAATATCCAAGATCATTGACAATCTTCTAATGTCTAAAGCGTCAGGACCAAATAGCATACCGACGCGACTGTTAAAAATAGCGAAAAATGTGACTGCACAGCCTTTGTCCTCTATTATCAACAAGTCATTTGTGCTAGCTTGCTTTCCAACATGCCTGAAGTTAGCGAAGGTCATCTCCGTTTATTAATCAGGTTTACCCAAATCTCTTTCCAATTACCGACCTATTGCACTTGTCTCCAACATAAGTAAACTACTTGAAAAAGTAAAGCATGATCGCTTATACTCTTACTTAGTGAAATATAATTTATTAAATGAATTACAATTTCTTTGTCGTAAAAACATTCCACAAGTCACGCACTTGTTAGTCTTGTTGAGTTGATTAAGTCTAATTTATATAAAAATAAGTTTGCGTGCGGAGTATTCCTTGATTTGCAGAAGGCATTTGATGCGGACAATCATGAAATATTATTTTAAAAAATCGAACACTTTGGTAATCAAGCTGAGGGGTTCGCTTCATTTCTAACCGGCCGTGCGCAGTTCGTGACGATCGACTCCGCTGACTCGGAGGCCTATGACGCAAAATATGGAGTTCCACAAGGCTCTGTGCTGGGATCATTGCTATTCCTAATATACATCAACGACCTACGTCATAGCCTATCTAAATCGACAACTCGCTACTTCTGAGATGACATGCATAGATATATTTTTCGTATTTTTATACAAGCACGGCGTTCAATACTAGAACTAGTAGACAAACAGAAGGTCATTTCGCGGTTACAAGTATTCGAAGGAAATAATTTACCGGGTGACTTATGCCCGTGATTCGTAGTTACTGCACAATTCACTCCTCCATATTTTTTTCACACGGATGTATTCTTTTATTACTCTTTCGCTGCATAATTGTCCACGATATAAAGAGCTTTTCTAGATGCCAAGGTAGTTTCACGGCTCTTATTCCTTTAGATTGGCTTAAGTCGAGTCTACTGATTGAGATCATCCAAAGCGATCGAATCTTTACTCGTTCTACTTTATTACAAGCAAATTTGCTAGCCCCGACGTTCACTCCAACATCGTTAGCATGTTTGGTTATTAGATGCAGTTGACTCGTGTGCGTGTGTGTGTGTGTGTGTGTGTGTGTGTGTGTGTGTGTGTGTGTGTGTGTGTGTCTGTGGGTGTGTGTGTGTGTGTGTGTGTGTGTGTGTACTTAGGTTGGTACGTACACATAAGTACACGAAGTATTCATTGTTTTCTCAATTCTTATTAGATGACTCGTGGGTCTATCTTAAATACAAGCGCACTAAACGCTATCGTATTAATCTTCGGTTTCGAAGTGGAACAAAATTACCCAGACCTCCTGGTAGTACTAGGAGTCCTAGGAGTACTAGGAGTACTAGGAGTACTAGGAGTACTAGGAGTCTAGGAGTCCTAGGAGTACTAGGAGTCCTAGGAGTACTTGTTAGTGACATTCGTCTTGCGTAACCCAGTCCTCATCTTTTTGCATGCAAATATTTTGGAGCAGAGAAGGCTTTAAAATATTTGCGGTCAGTTTATTCCATATGAGTATAGTTGATTGAAACAGTGGTTTATATAGGCAAGCTACCACAATTAATTTAAACCGGGGTCCTTTACTTAGACCTGCTGCTAACTATGGACATACTGTTTTAGAATGATACACTTGGACTCTTCGAGAAACCAGCACCGTTAAGTTTGACGTATTGTCATTCTAGTCAACTTATTATCAAATATTACAAGCAGTTTGGGTTTCGTAAAAAGCAATCTATAAATCATGCTCTGGTTAGTTTAGGTGAGAATGTTGAATCCAATCTTGATGACGGCAAGTTCTGTTTGGAGTATTTATCCATTTACAATTGGCATTTGACACTGTAAACCACGGTATTCTTCGGAAAAACCTTTAAAGAGAATTTTTGCATAAGAGCTTAAGTAAACGACTTGTTCTTTTTGGCAAATCGTAAACAATTCGTGACGATTGACGATTGGTAATTGAGGTAGCTTGGACAAAACATATGGCTTACCGCAAAGTTCTTTCGTATGCCCTCTGCTGTTTTTAATCTACGTAAACGATATCCGACACTGCCTTTCAATTTCTGAAGCTCGCGCATTTTGCAGGTGATGCGAATATCTTACTTTGTCAATGCTTGCTAACAGTTTAACGTAAATCCCTATCCTGAGAACTACAAAGCTCTTTTAATTGGCCTCGCGCTCAATCGCTCATCACTAAACGCAAAAAGATATAACTCGTCCTGCATACTGAAAAACCGCCGATGCATACTGAAAAAAACAAACGGAAATTATGCTCACACCAAATGTCGGAGGACAGCGAGTCTTTTTATCACAGCGAGTAAATTATCTTGGCATGTTGATCGATTCCTCGCTTAGCTGGAGACCGCACATTGCTGAACTCTATAAGAAACTTAATAAATCAGATCGTGTTCTAGCAATGAAAATGCGCAAATTCGGTAATAGGAAAACTCTTGGAGATCTATATTTTTGCCGTTTCCAAAATTACATATCCTATGGATTTAGGGTGGCCATTTCCATAAAACAAAAAAGGAGGACTAGAGTTTTGATGAAAAAAAAAACTTTTTTTTCTAACGTCTGTCTCGCTCCCGCACATGTCCCCCAAGCTACAAAGGTTTTATTGTGACGATAGACTAGTGACAGACTTGACTAGGACTAAAAATAAGGTACCCGCAGATACAGTACGTGTCACTATTAGGGTGGCCGTTTCCATAAAACCAAAAAGGAGGACACGTTTTGCTGTGTAAGGTTAGCAAGAATTATTGCAAGGGGCAGGTGTGAACTCGCCACACTGTC
>QQSS02203636.1:0-11934 GCA_003687565.2 Craspedacusta sowerbii
TACATACATACATACATACATACATACATACATACATACATACATACATACATACATACATACATACATACATCCTTAAGACTAGTCATACTAGTCAATGGAGCTCACAAGTCTTTTATTAGCAAAGTGTGTTCGTTTTTTTTTAAATGTTTGAGTGTTTTGTTTTTAGGCATGTGTGGCCTATATATGTGGTGTGCAAAAGCTCTAATGGTGAATTTCATGCGCCTGCTGGTGTTCCGAACTCAGTTGAGTTTGCATTAGAGAGGATTAGATTCAATGTGAGATTGCTGCAGACATTTACTGCAGAGGCTCTTTATGAGCATGGGTTTCCTAGAAAGACATTTACTCTTTTGGAGGATGAAGATGGAGATGTGCTAGTCAAGGTCTTCTACAGTGACCTTGATCAACAAGACGCATTAGCCATGACCAATGATGGACTTTATCAATATTTTAATGCAGGTAAAGTGTTTGGTTAGGGGTTCTATGTTAAATTTTATTATGTTTGCTTACGATGTCATTTGCGTAGGATGTTTCGTAAATGAGTGGTTAAAGGAGTAAACGTGGACCGCACATTGATGCTTCATTAAAGCATATTTCAGCTGATGCTAGTTCCTTTATTTCAGTACGCTGATTCAGTCTTCCCTCGTCATGGCATACCTGGTCAGCAGGAAGTGCTCGCTTTAAAAAAAGCAAAAAAGCAACCAGAAAAAAAACATGCGTATATGTTTTACATCTAGTGTAGTCATCCGTTTTTTATGTGTAAAAGGGGAGGGGGATTTCGCTAAGCATCATCATCTTTAAGAGTTAAACTGTTTGGGCGTTTCATTGTATGGTCCTGCGTTGGTGGCCCTTTTGATTATCCTATGCCTAATATATCGGCAATATGTCGGCAAATGCGTATTTCTTAAAGTTGCGCAACTCATATGGCGAACTTACCGTAATACATTCGTATCGATTAATTTGATCATGGTTTTATTCCATTTAGAATTGAATAAAGCATTTTCTTTAAATCCGCACAGAAAATTCCTGGTTTTTATGTCGTGCACGCGTTATTGCCCGCCGTTTGGTAGTGAGTTTGACCCTAGCAAGACGGCGTTATACTTGAAGGGCCATGCCGCCCTTGGAGGGAACGATATGGCTCTGTTCGGCACCGGCTGCCTGCACACCTGGGCGTCCAGCCTTGAGGATTTAGTCGGGAAGTTCACTGATGAGAGATGCATTGATATAAGAAATGTGGCTGATGACAGCTGTGGCCGGTAGCTTCGGGTTTTTATGTGCTTTTGTATTTATTGTAGGCATGATGGTTGTGTCACATGCTGAATTAACATACTGTCTTACTTTGAGGTAGAGAAATAGGTTGATCGGTTTGCTTGAACAAAATTTGCTAATTTGGAGACTTCAACTTCTGTAATAACTCCTACGCTCAAATTGAATGGCTCTATTTTCAAGCATGAATCCTTCATTTGCTTGCACGCGTACCTAGCTAGGAGAATCTCGCCAAAACGAGGTTTTGTTTTGCTGATTGGTATAATTAAATTATTTACACTTCCATAAGTTTTTATAAACTCGTAATCTCTGTTTAAAGTCATCCTCTTCTCCTCACGTTTGTGTGCAGTTGCTCATACTTTTGGCTTGCCTTAATTCATCATTTCCTGGAGTTTGCCTTTGGTTCTGGGAATGTCTCTGCCATGTACTTAATTTTGAACTTGCAGTGGCACCTACTGGGCAAACTATTCGACTACCCTGGGTGCTACCATGCATGAACTGGGTCATTGCTTCGATCTTGCTCATACCAAATCTGGAATCATGGCGCGTGGCTTCGATGACATGAACCATTTCTTTACGGTAGTGAAGTCCACAAAGAAAGGTATGCAATGCTTTGGCTGTTGATTTTACGTTTCTGAAGGTAGCCCACGCGTTTGTCGGCGGTGCGGATTGTGGTCTTGACTCTGTTATTCTGGTATCAATTTGCCATTTAAGGGGAAGTTGCTGACTCAACCCTTCCGGTGATTGAAGAGGATAAAAGTCAATTCCGAAAATACATGGGTGCGCATTGGTACCGATCATCGGCTGTCATTCTCGACTGCCACAAGTAAGACCAGTCTTATTGGCTGATGCCTTGGTACGTATATACGGCACACGCATATAACGCCCACACGCATATAACGCGCAGAAAGTAAGAAAGTCATGTAAAACATTTCTTACATAGCGCGCCCACGCTGATACCGCGTATGGTCTTAACATACTGTCGAGTCGCTATAAACTCTTGAAGTAAGCTAAGTACGTTAAAATGCAAGAATTTGTCCTCTGTCCTTTCCAGCTATGAATTTTTTTCTAATTGTCCACCTACAACCCTCCAGATGTATTACTGTTTATCTTGCGATGAGGGTATAGGCCTTGCTTAAGAGGTTTATGGACATATGCGTGAAAATACGGTATTTTTTGCTACAACTACTGACTTTCTTGAAGACGCAATCGAAGAAACATGTTGAAAAAGTTAAATGTGTTTTAACTGAATATGACAAACTGAAGAAAAATAAGCAAGGAGCTCATAACATAGACTGAAGTGGGAAGAGGCATGGAAGGATGTCTTAGAGTATACTTTTGACATTGCTCATGCCGATGCTCATACAAATTGCAAGAACCCGGTTGCCTAGGATGATTGTTTTATTTATCAATAGCTCGTATGCTTAGATTTAATTGCTTTTGCTATTATGTGAATCATACACTTAATCATAATATTGGTCATGTAAACATCCGCAAAGCCGACTTCCGATCTTTACTTGTAACTTCTCTATGAAGAGATTGAAATTGGTCGTGCTATAAAGAGGCTGGTCTGAATAGTGCTGAAAATCATCGCACTTTAAGACGCTTTAAGTGATGTTGAACTACTAGAATGCCTTGCTAAGGGCTGTTCTGTTTAGATGGTTTCAAGATGAGCTTGACGAAGCCGTCTATAAAAGTGCTACTTTGGTTATGCCGAGTCAGCCGAGTCATGTCATCCACCCGGATGTTTATGGACCCGTGGGCGATTGTGGCCCATCTAAACAAAATGCCCTGTCAAAGTTCAGCCTTATTCAGTGGCTGCAGAAAGAAAATGTAGAACTTGCAGGGTTTGTGTTCTACTGGAACGAATACTTGTGTGGTCTTCAGTTTGTGGGCGTGAGAACGGTGGGTGCTCCTGGACAGAGCGCAACTGTAGGTATGATATACAAGTTTTTGTCAACTTGTAAAGGATATGATGGTTTCCCAAAATATTCTTGATTTACACTTGAGTAGTCACCTATGTAAAATCATCTTACTTTTTAGTAAAAAGTAAGATAGATTCGCACTTTTAAAGAACTTTGTCAACTGTTATTCACCTTTGTGCTTGCAGTGTTTGCTCTAAGCCTTTGCCGAGCTTTGTGATTTTTTGAATGAAGATTTTGGTTTGGGTTGTGTCTTCTTTGTTGGCTTTCCTCTTGCCCACAGTAACTGCGTGATTCAAATAAGTCTACATACGAGAAGGTAAAACTCCTTGCTGCGTTTGCTTTTGTCCCGGCTCTTGCTGGAGCTAACAACGAATTAGTTAAAATGTAGGTGTGCCAATCTTTGTTACCCTTGCGAAAAACAAAGTTCTGAATTCGAGTTTCGATAGCAATGAGCTTCGTGGTCGTGTGCGAAGGTTTTATTGATGTAACTATCTAATCTAAAAATTTCAGGAAACTTTTTGACAGATATTTTTTTACCTTCTTTTTATAAGTGTGGTTGTTCTTTAAGCTGAGAGACTCGTTTCGCCTTTGATGGGCTCCCTTACCGAGTCTGCGAAGAAAACAGAATTCACCGTAATGCATCCCGAAGAGCGCATTGTCAAACTTGGCGTTAGATATGGCGCTTGGATTGATGCTATTCAAGTCAGTACCAACATGAAGTCATCCATGTGGCTAGGTGGAACTGGTGGTTCTTGTGTCGAGTTTGCTGCTCCTTCTGGAAGATTTTTTGAGAACGTCGTCGGGACGGCGGGTGGACACGTGGGAAGCCTTGGGTTTATTTTAAACAGGTATACTGCCTTGAATTCGCGGTTTCTGCTATGGCCTACTTTAATAGTGCTTATTAATGATAATGAAAACGTTAATTTTTGAGTTCTGAACATCATGGTTCTAATGCATCCTAGTTCTTTTTGTTTTGTATTTGCCAGATGTAGTCACTCCAGATCGTCTAGTTTTACTGTCTGACTACCTCTCTGTCTGCCACTGTGTCTGTGTGTATGACTGTCTGTCTGCGTGCATGTGATGCTTTTCTGTCACTCGGACTGATACTCAGTCATTCCATTCTACTGCATGTCTGCATGTTTGTCTCTGTCTGTCACTTCGTCAATATTTCGGTATACATTGATGAATGTGTGTCTGTCCGTCAAGATTAAGGGGCAAAGTTTAAGCTTTAAAAAAAAGATTGTTGAACCTCCATCCAAGCGACTCTCTGCTCTGTATTGTGTTTGAGTTAAAGTCCTTATTATTTTTTCTTTGAAAAAAGGATTTTTTTCGAAGCTACGGTTACGTTAGGCTATGTGCTTCTTGTACTGGTCCCCCTGTTCGAACTGCTTTTTATCGACTTACGCGCTAATTGTTTCGGATGTTTTGATCAGTCCCATTGCACAGAGAGCCTGAGCTATC
Source organism: Craspedacusta sowerbii (assembly GCA_003687565.2). Classification (NCBI taxonomy): domain Eukaryota; kingdom Metazoa; phylum Cnidaria; class Hydrozoa; order Limnomedusae; family Olindiidae; genus Craspedacusta; species Craspedacusta sowerbii. Next base: position 4,653 of record QQSS02203636.1, read on the forward strand.
TGTAGAATCGGTCACAGCGAGCAGTGTTTTGAATTTATACTATGGGGAAAATCGGAAAGGTCGCATACAAGGGCTTCGTAAATCTGTTGCAAGGTTATCGTTAACCCCCTATTATCGTTGAGTTTCTTGTTAGAGGATATTTAAACTTATATTGGTTCTCCCGATGCGTCGCTTCGTGTGGAGAGCCTTTTACCTCTTAACATATATTAGCGACAATGAGGAGCAGGCCCTTCTTTTGAAACATAAGTTAGTTGACACATAGTCGCTTAGCGTGTGTTTGCTAACTGTAGGCACGTAAAAAACTTTGCGCTTGCGATTCTTGATTGTTCCCCCAAACTGTGCAAAAAAATCTCGCTACTACTCGTAGGACAACTGCTCCTTTACAATTTCTAGTTGCTGCGGTTTGTCGTGGGACGTTAACCTTTGTTGACGGTAGTGGGATATCAGCTCGTTCTTTAGAATCCTGAGATCGTTGGTATGTAGTCTTTTAGCTATCCAGTTATTTTTGTTTGGTTAATCAGCTTGATAACATATTTTGTTTCTTACTTCAGGCAGTCGTCTTCTGCTGTTTCCGCACCTGTGCTCGAAACATTACTATTTCGTTCTCCAAATGGGATACGGGTGATAGAAGTTGAAGATGTCGCGCAATGTGTCGTAAGCCGACATTGGGAGTACCTTGAAGAGGAGCCACCGACTGAAGTCGAGTTGAATATAGATCGACTTCTTGAAGGTGCCGAGTCAGCGCAGTGCCTTGTCTTTGATAAAATGGGTGAGAAACTTGTGTGTACAGTAACACGCTCTCAACTAAAAGAACTTCAAAGTTTGCTGTGAAGAGTATAGTGCTGTTTATTTGACGTATTGATTACTTCGGCGACGTTTCGCTGTGTTTTCGGATTTTAAGATAGAGCGCATAGTCTTTTTTGCTTTTGTAATCGTTGTTTTTGAAGTTTTCCAGACAAGTAGAAAACAGCATGCGTCTCCTCTTATTTGATATTTCTATTTCATTTGAATGGACGAGCCATTATTTTGGCTTTGTTCGGGCATGTTTTGATGCGATCTTGTATAGTTTAAAAGTAGTAATATTTTGCTGTGATTATATTTTTGAATATTTGGGACAGCACCTGATCATGGGTCTCTAAGTCATTATATATTTTATGTTAGATTAGGATAAGGAGTTTATTTATGCACTTAATTCATGTCATAAAGGTGTTTTTAACTCTGGATCTTATATAGAGTAGAATTATGGTGTGCCTTTTTCCAAGATGACGTTTTCCAGATTCATGTTTAAAGGTAATAATTGTGCGTAGAACAATTGACGTTTGTCGTAAACGTTTGGTGTCCGGCATAGGATCCACCGAGTTTGCATCAAGTGCCAATATTAGACTGTGGTGGGGCTTTTCTTTTCTCATTAGGTTTATTTCGAGCTTGAAAGCATTGTTTCGTGAAGTAAGTTTTTTTTAACTGCTGGAATTTTTTTCGTGTTTAGCCATTTGCCTGGAAGTGACGCCTAGGTCTAAGACAGTGAGCACAGCTGACTTTATCTATGAACGCGATTATTCCACTACCGAATCCGTCCCAGTTTTTGTTTTTAATACTAGCTTGATTTCCTTTTCGATTGCGTTCAGGTCACTCAGTGCAGCGTTTTCTACGAAGTATGCTTTCATGTTGCGTAGTTTGGCTTACCAAGTTGACCACGACAGGTGTTGATTTAATCTGTCCCTTAGTTCTGCAGAAATCTCATGATCCACATGCAACGTAGACGCATGTTCTCGCTTCTCAATTGTGTGCTTACAAGCTGTGAAGAACGTTTTAGTTTTTCGTGCCTGTTAGAGCAGCGATTTAAGATAGGCTTTGTTGATGCCTCAGAGCATTGTTTGACAGCAGGCTCCATTGTCGAAGTTGTATTGACTAATTTTTCTTTTGAATGGTTTAGGAAAAATTTTCTGTAAACTTCTGTTTGTTTTGAGACTTACCTAGAACCCAACAGCTTGGTGTGTTCTTGGTGATTCTATCAGGTTATAGTCGCAATTTCGGCTAATTAATATTATTGAATGCCTTGTAATTTTAGGTTCAGATTTTTCCCCTTCTTAGGAAGTGCTGAGATAGGCAAAGGCGGAGTAAAACAAAGATGGCCATCTTTACGTGACGTGTTCACGCTACTTGATGTGCGACCGTATGTGCTTGGAAATCCTTTGTTTTTGCTATACGAACTTCACTCCAATCCATTAGAATGGCCGCAGCTTGTGAATTTCCGGAAGAATTGTTAATCAAGCCTCTTGGGTATGTGGCTGTCACTGGTTTGCAAATAGACGTTAATGCAATGCACTTGTCCATATGGGAGACCTTCACTGTCAACCGAAGGCAAGAAAAAGTTCTAAACATTAAACTAGTGGCTGGAGATTACGATTTCCCGAAAAAGAAGCAAAAGGTGATATTTATTGCGTTTTTGATTTCGCAGTTTCCCTAGGAAGGTCTGATAACCTCATTCGGTAGAAGAAGCAGCAATTTAAGTCGAAACTGCCTTCGCTTAAAGTCTTGTCCAGCTATTTTCTAAATTTAAAAAAATGGCAAAGAATTTTGATCAGCCCCGTAACTTTTATGTGGCCTTGTTATATTTATTGAAAGACTATATTCTGTTGTTTTCTCTTTCTGCAGAAAATTGCAGTTAATGCTTTGTTTGTCTCTCAAATTGCTACGACTTTTAAAGTTCTTTTTGTTTGTACAGCGCTCATCATATGAATTTTATGTGCCAAAAGGCATCCTCAAATCATATTGGATGCGAAAGCACTTGGACATCTTGCCAGCGCTAGTGGTTGTGTTCTACGATTTAGACTGGAATGACCAACAGTGGAGGGAGAAGCAAGCTGAATGTGCATCCCGGGTTGCAGTAATTCGGTAGGTGCGCTTCTTCCTTTACATCTCAGGCATTTTATCGTAAGGAGGTTCATTAGTTTTCTTTTGAGTAGCTGGTAAAAGTATTAGCTAGTTTGGACCGTTGTATTTGGTGAAGCGTTTTGTGAGTATTTTTAAACAAAGTTGTGCTCTCTAGCGCAGGGCAGTGAGTGTGTCTATGTGGGTATTGATATTAACTGTGATATTAAGTATAATTAGCTTAATTAGCTTTGCATAGCTTCTTTTAGCCGCCATTACAAGGTTAAGAATATAGCCTTTTTTATTAATCGATTGCAACTAGGTCGTGTCTTCTGGGAAGAAACACAAAGATTGCTGTGGTCCTGATTCAGAGAAATATGCCATTGCCACCTGGTAATTAGTAGTGTGTACTTGCGTTCAATTGAAGTCGTGCAAAAATCCTGGGTTTTTCTGGGTTGCAATGTTCAATGTTTGTTTATTCTTGTAGTGGCTTATTTTGCAGACCCTCTGCTTTCATTAAAGATTTATGTTTCGCTTGACAGTTTGTGTCGTATGTCGCGGATATTTATTTTTACGCGCTCACTATGAAAAGAACTAATTAAGTTATTCTTTGGAGTGTTTTTTTTTTGGGTCTGCAGCATGGAAACTGTAATCTGACGATACAGCAAGGCGCTCTTCAAATTGGATTATTTCGCCTAGCTACGTTGATTTCTGTTTCGAAGATACTTCACTTCGTATTCTGTGTTTTAGGAGAGGACCCTCAAGCGGTGCAGCGTGCCGAAGCACTTTGTCAGGCTTGTGAGCTTCCCTCAAAGTCGCTGTTTGTTCTTCCGTTCAATGACCACCTGCATGGATACATAACCAGGTATACGAATATGGCACTTTGTTTACACATGTCGTATCACGTTGCGGATTTTCGGGCTATTTATAATTGCAATTTTTATATGGTTTTTATTTTTCTTGTCACAGAAAAAATATTTTTCTTGGCTTCTTGCTCGCGTCCTTTCAAATTATTGTGAGTGGATTAGACTCTTGCACATTTTTATCGTAAGTCTTATTCCTAAATAAAAAAATACCAATCTTCTCAACCGAAGCTTAGCTCCTAGTTCTGTGCTGCTGATGTGTTGAATATCTCTGTTACACTATGGTTGAGCCGAGCGGTTTTTAGATCTTAATGATGTGTCGAATACATGTAGTGCGGATGTGTTGAATATGTCAGTGTTACGCTATGGGTGAACCGAGCTGTTTGGAGTTTTTACTGATGTGTTGAATATATTTGGTGCTGATGTGTTGAATATATCGATGTTTCACTATGTTTTAACGGAGCTATCTGTAGGCTTTCGTGATACGAGGATACGAAACTCTGCTCCTCGGCTTTGTTGTGGTTTTCATTTTGAAATCAAGCAGTTCGACCTAAATGTTGGGATGTGGTTCTTATGCTGGTGTATGGCTTGTGTTGTTATCAGAAGAAATGCGAATTTTCTTGAAATCAATCTTAGACTGGAGGGCGCATTTTACGAGATCGCCCAAGGCTATTATACTAATGAAGCAAGATTGGTAAAACAGCACAAGGTATGCTTATCCGTTTAGCACATCTTATGTGCAAGTAATTTAGTTATGTTAAATTTTCATCTTCCTTTTCCCATTAGTTATGGGCCTTAAATTTGATTATAATTAAAATTATGACGCCGCTAGGCAGTGCTGGGCAATTCGCGCGAACCTCTTTTTGCTCGAGGGTTGATCGCCTACTTGTTGTTTTTAGGGTTATGGTTTGAAGCTAATGCTGTCTCTTGTTGGATGTTCCTGTTGATAGTTAGTATGTAAAGTGGTTTAAGATAGAGCTGAGAGTCAGTTTAAGGAAAGAGAGCATCTGCCAGATAGTTCTTGGCAAAGTGTGAGTAACTGCTGAGTAACCAAATTCGCCACGGTCGCAAATGAAGAAAGGTCTCTTGTCTTGTTATGCATAGGTTTATCTGCCATGGGTGGGGTTTATAATCACCGTAAAGCGCGAGGGGTAGAGATTGAGTAGTTATGTGAAGGTCCTATTTGCAGTTAGTATTAATCTTCTAATTTAGTTTTATTAGTACGGTTTGAAATTAAACACATATAAGCGTAGTATTCGAAAGGGCTTTTGGGTACTATGTAGTTGTTCAGTTTTAGCATGTACTGCGGCTTTGTTGTTTAGGAGCTTCTTAACAAGTCCCAGCATCAGGTAACGTGACATTTAGCAATTTTAAGCCCACTGGTGATTTCGCTTTCGTTGTCAGTAAATATGAAATTGTTGAAATTCGCGCGCTATTTTCTATCAAGAATGCTCTCTTACGAGCTATGTTCCTGTGTTTGTGTCACCCTTAGCTTTTTAAAATGACACTGTGTCTTCCAAGAACTTTCTCATATCTTCAATGCTAGTTTCTATTCTCAAGAGCTCTGGTAAAACTAGTATGCTATCTGAGACCGACAAAGATTATTGCCTTAATTTCTGGGGCAGGATGAAAGGGCTTTTACGTGAAGAATCAACTTGCAAATTTCAGAGCATTGTCTTACTGGCCTATGGGTATTAGTTATATGAATGGTAAATGTCTGTAAAACTGGCTTATTATATGAAAATGATTCAACTTAACGACGCTTATTTTGTTCCACTTTTAAATTTATAGCTGTTGTTCATTCGTCATCAGTTCAAGATAGCCTTTTTTAGCCAGCTGAAGCAAGACAGTAGTGTGGCTCTGAAGTAAGTCACTCTGTGCCTGTCCGTTAAAAATTTATTTATCGGCGGATTTATGTTTCATGTCATGACATTTATGTCATACTATGTTCAGGTTGACATAGGGGTGTCTTCGAATATCGGTGTTCATGCGTGCGAGGTCGATAAAATGCGAATGGAAACCTGGCGATCAAACCCTTTAATCTTGGAATAGATATCGGTCCTTTTTCTAATAGCGGTCGATTGTTTGAGTTAGCACAATAAGGTTCAAGGTTTAAGAATACATTCCCATATGTGTGGACGCTTTCACAAGTGTGTGCTTCTTTCTTTCTTTCGTAAGAATTCGCCAACTCATAAATTATAATTCAAGGAATACATAACACAGTATGCAGGCAATTGCTGCCAGTCCGGGTAATAAAACAATAGCTTTCTATGGCATGGTTCTCAGAGAAGCCTGGTAGCCTGTCTTTGTATATCACATGCAGACATGTACCAAAGTTCGTCCCGTTGCCAGCATAGTCCCTTGCCGCAGCGCGTGAGGCACTGCCGAACGATTGTCTGCTGTGTGAACTAGCTGCAGTGGATAGTGCTTTTAAATCTGTCAGCACCTATGTAAAGTCCTGCTCATGAATGCACATCGTTCTGTTGTTACTTCTTTTTCCTCCTATGGCCCTTTTTGCGTTTGTAATTGGGAGAAGCCTGGAAGGACCGCAGCATTACTAAAGTTGACTTGGCGTTTTTGTCCAGCCACCTTTAGTTAGGCTCTGTTTGCATTGCTCTCTCCTAGGCATTACAAACAGGCCTACTCTTTTGTCATGGAGCATAAATTGACCGATGTGAATAGCTTGGAAGTAAAGGTTGTTGCAGGTTTCTTGAATTACAAGGTATATAGGTTGCTTCGGAATTTATTATATCATTTGTTCATAGACGTGCATTTAAAGTTGCCATGGGTGGAGAGACCTTATCTACATGCTTTGTCGTTAGTTGCGTGTGGTGCCCTGTATCATTTGCATTGTATGTGCTTTGCTTTGGAAAGAAGTCGAATGAAATCGTATATGAAGTAGTCTAGGTAGAGCAGCCATTCGTCAAGTGCATTTTTGTATTGGAAGTTGCGCGATGCCTGTGTTTTTATTTGTCTTTAGATATGTAAGATTTGCTTCCAACTAAACGTCCCCCTGGATTCTATAGCGCAGTTTCGCAAGCACATCGATTTTTTCAAGAATAAAGATGGCTGTCGGGAGCTTGCCTTTGAGCATTCTGCCTGGATGGCGAAGCAGTAAGTTGTCAGGATGGAAAATAGTCTCTTCTTTAGTGCCACTGATAGACTTCATGTTTTAATGGCAAAAATCTTTGTGCTGCAAAGTTGTGATAATATTGGAAATCTGTCCAGAAGCGCAACAGGGCCCGTATATATGGGAGCCTTGAGGCGTTTTAGCACATGAAAACGCGCCGTTACCACCTTCTATGCATCATCGTGCTTGTTGACCATATTTCTCGGAACCCAGCACACCTTCTCAAAGGCTCCGTTAGAAGTGATCTGGAGCTGCTTTTGGAAATTCTCTGCAGCTGCTGCCTTGCATCTATGAGTATGTATGTATGTCTGTCTGTCTGTATATATCTCTGTCTGTCTGTCTGTATGTATGTATGTATGCATGTATGTATGTATGTATGTATGTATGTATGTATGTATGTATGTATGTATGTATGTAT